>JACXGM010009621.1:0-27328 GCA_016801145.1 Umbra pygmaea | reverse complement strand
GCTATTTTGTAGTTTATATGGAAAAGCAACCAGTTTTTTTGTTCTTAGATGGAATTGGTATATTTCTTTGTTTATCCGTATTTTCCTCATCCATGTGAGATCTTTAATACATGGTTGACAGACAATATCAGACCTTTTCCCCCCTTTTATTTTCTTCTTCCAATTATATGGTATTGCTGCGGTTAGTTGATTATATTTTAGAAGAGAGCATACGTCCCCATACGTTATTTTTAACTGTATGTATGGCATCACTCCACCGGCATCATTTATAATGTCATTTACAAACATTATTCCTTTTCCAAACATCTTGTCAATACAGGCCTTTTATCAACTATTATATGAGAATTTAGCCACAATAATTGTTGTAAAATTGGGTCCCTATTTTCAGGTGGATTAAATTGGAATTGCAACCAACTTTTCATGGCTTGTTTGAAAAATAATGACATCTTGGAAATTATTTCCTTTTCCAATATCTGAAAATGATCAGTTGTAATTTGTAGAAAAGGAAATAGGTCCTTACTGAACATTGGGTGAAATACTCTTATTAGCTTACTAGTGAACCAGTTAGGATTCACGTATACCTTTTGTATAACTGATGCTTTTAATGAAAGATCCAATGCTTTAATATTGAATAACTTTTGACACAATATAATGTTGCCAGGCAAACCGGCCCTGCCCTGGTTCAATTACAATAAAAATACATAAGCCATTTTTGTAGCTCTAGCCAGCTGAGATTCTCCCACACAACTAAAAACAGAAATCTCTAACTCTACTCTCTCACTTCACAAATCAGTTTTTTTCTAAAGAAACACAATTTGCCCAAAAATACATTTCAACTGGAAAACACGGTTCTTTACAGTAAATCAAGATTATATAACATGCATTATATTAAACATTAATTTCCTTCAAACAAATTACTTTGCCTGGCTACATTAATATTTATGTCTGTTTTCCAGGGCACAACAGTTAACGCACAGAGTGGCTGGCCAAACTGTTTTAAAATGCTTTCATTCCTTTGAAAATTAATCAAATGCACTTACTATTTGTTTTCAAATTGATGCTTTTTTACAGTGCTGAATGTTATGTCAGACATCTGCTTATTTTTTCCACTCTTTTCATGTAAAGAGCTTGCATTTTTTTGTTTTGAGTGTAGGTACAGTAGAAATGTGTTCTTTTACTAGTTGTGTGTGTGTCTATGTGTGAACAATTAAATAATATTGTCACAATTGTGTTAGCGTTGTAAAGGAGGGAGACCGAACAGGACTAGCAGGTTGCAGCCTTATTCAAACAAGCAACGTGTTTCCAGGCTTCCAACACATATGACAAGTAATACCTATTAGGATAGCACAGCTTCAGGAGAATACTAAGATACTGTGCTCTTGACCATGGCACAGAACGCGTAGGAAGGGGATCGACAATTTCAGGCAGTGGCACCCAGGCAGTGGAATGCACTTCACCTGTCTTTACATTGTTTAAATTCTGTTGATTCTTTTAAAAAGCAGTTGAAGACTCTGTTATTTAAACAGGCTTTTAGTTAGACATGGGTTGTTATGGAAGGGGTTGTTTATGTACCTATGTTTCCCTTTGTATTATTGTGTTTACAATAAAAAACTAAATACAATAAGTAAAGCACTTTGTGATGTTTATCTGTGAGTGGTGCAATTTAAATAAACTTTACTTACTTACTTACTTACTTACTTATCTCTACTTATAACGCATATCGTGGCAAAGGCACATACCAGTAGAGTCCATCAGGTAGCATTCCAGAAACACACGAAAACAGTAAACCCACATAACTGAAGGCAGATAACAATGCCCGACACCTCCTTCTGGTTTGGCCTGCATTCATATAAGACTACTAACTAGCTAATAGCTCAAGTCTCATGTGCAGGCCAACCGCTTGGTTTTATTTGGAAGATTAAAATCAGGCATTGATTGTTAAAGGAAAATGTGATGTTGACTGAGTTTACCGTCATTGAAAGCAATTAACGAGATCTTGAAGTGCATTTCAAATAAATGATTTATTTTCACTAAGCATTCCACATTGTATTTTTTAATTAGCTTTCTTACCCAAGATAGCACTTACTATATTAAAAGTGCAGAATAAGAGCCTGTGTCCTTCGTAGAGCCCCCAATGGTGGCTGTTTTGATCTTCATTAATTGGCACCGTTCTCCAGCGCAATATTGTGGAGAACCCCGCATGCTATAATTATGTGGCAGGCCTGCTCTGGGGCTTATAGCAGTCCCCCCCCTCCCTGCTTACCCAAGACAGAACCTGCCCTTGAGCAACATCTTATCCTACATCTTTTCACTGTGGTTTGTGTGCGTGTGTGCGCACTGTTAAACCTGCGCTCCTGCTTGCATAACCTTTGTCACCTAGAGGAATCACATCCAACTGTTTTAGCAAAGAACTATGTAAAACTATTATAATAATTGTATGAGGGCATAACTCACCGAGGAGATGACTCCAGCCATGCAGTGCGCCCTCCTGTAGCCTTGTTCCAACGCTGACGTTTGTCTGAACTGTTTGTTTAAGCTGCCGGGCCCAGGTACCATTTTCATAGTAAGCTTCAAAACCCAGAAAGCCCTAGAACACTTATGGAAGGTATCACAAATGGAAGAGAATCAATATATCTTCAGTAAAAAAAAATGGTAGCAATTACAGAGATAGACAGAAGAATGGTTACAATAATGTTATATTATGAATCAATTAAAGACCAGGGGCCTCATTTATAAAACTTTGCGGTGGATTTGCGTCAGAAGTGGCGTACGGACGAAATATAGGACATGCATACGCAAAGAAATATTCAGATTTATAAAAGCATGCGCACGCACGTCCTACGCCTTTTTGCCTTAATAAATCACAATCAACTTTAATACGTAGCGCAGCTTTTGCAGGTACATGTCACGCCCTTATTTGCCCATAAATAGTCAGTGAAACGCCCCAAAATTAATATTCATTGATTGAGAAAGCATGGGAAACACGGAGGAAAAAAAAAAGCCACTTCACTCAATGTGAAGTAGAAAATATTATTGCCGAGTTGGAAAAGCGGAGGAAAATGTTGTTTGAAGGGCACACTGTGCCTATTACCAATGGCGAAAAGGCGTTGGAGTGGCAAAAGCTTGCAGACGCTGTAAGAAAGTCGCACTGTGGCTGAAATATAAAGTGGTCAGATATCAGTCGATGTCAAAGCATCTAGCGCTTCATTGCGAAAGTGTGTGGGGGGAAATTGGCTACATTACAGCAACATGTCTGCATCCCAAATTATTTTGACATTGGTGGAATGCAAATGCTTTCGATTAATGAACGCATGTTCATTCTCATTCATTGTCCTTACGGCAACATGAGTGCAGTCAATAGCACCGATTACATTTGGGAAACCGGACAAATTGTGCTTTTTTGTTTGACTGTTCACCCGCCGTGTACTGAAACTTAATGTAATTATGCGACTAGCCTATTATACCGACTCACACGCCTGGCATAACCCAGCTAAGTGTTGGCTGAGATATCCCTGACCTGTCAGTCCGTTCCATCTGAAAAGTGCCAGTCGCCAGAAATCCTGTGGTAAATAATATGCATTATTAGGCTATTATTATTATTATATTCTAACAGTGCAAGATCAGCTATTGTGCGTCATTACGCATTGTGATAGCATGGCTTTTTTTAACCATCCATTTGATTATATCTGAAAATCTACAGAGTTCGGTATTAATCTAATTGTAAATGGAAAATAGTTCTACACAAATGGAATTTATTGCATATTTCAAAATGGTTAAGACATGCGTCACGATGAAACTCATTTAAAAATGAAAAGAACTAAATGCATATCTAAATGAACACTTTGTTTCTGTATCTGATTACGACAGTTATACTATGAAAACAATATTCCCCAATGGACAATAAATACTCTCTATTATCTATTTATTATCTATCTATCTGTCATCATCTATTTATTTAACTATCTGCACCGCCAGACAGAGACATCGACAAGAATATCAGTTTTAAACGTGATTTTTTTCTGTTTACCGTATTATTTATGACGATGAATTACGTAACATGCCAATATTACATATAATAGTTGAGTGTTCTTCTTGCAAATATGTGCAATATGTGCTTCATTTGCATTTACGTTACAATCTTGTTTTATTTTGTTTGTTTTTCACTGCAGGCTGATAATTGTAAGCATGGCTTTTTGACATCTTCATATTATTAATGAGAGGCAGTATTTCGATTTCGTTTAAACAACGCTCTGCACTTTCAGACAGATCTACAGAAGCCTACGTGTTTCATCCATCTGCCGACAGTGTCGACATTTCTCATTTAACCTGTTTTTGTGCGTATGCATGGGTCAGAGTTGTCGTGAAGGACCGCACATTTTCCCATCAAGTTTGCTTTTAATAAATCCCAATTATTGCATAGAGAGTTGCGTACGTCTTCTATTGTGCACACGCAACGTTTATAAATGAGACCCCAGGACATTGAGACTTGGCTGGCTCGCCATGCCATGGTGGAGTCAGAGGCACAAAGGAGCAGGGATGAGGATGTGGTGTGGACGGGTGCCAGAAGGTGGATGATTAAACTGAGAATGGACAACCGGAGCAGTTATTCACCTACCCAACACCATCACACTAGGGCACAACAGAGACAGGTATATTACAATGACATGCCAAAAGTGTGCAGGACCTGCGGGTCCTTACTCCATCTAGCTGCAGCCTGCACAGTAACCAGATGCAAGACATGTAGGGGTGCAATCTCTATGGTGACGGGGGATATGTATTCAAAGACTGCCCAACATCCTATGCCAACAAGGCCCGTCACCAGAGAGAAGCACCACCAGACCCGAGAGGGAGATTAGCACCAGAGGGACCAGCACCAGAGGGACCAGCACCAGAGGGACCAGCACCAGAGGGACCAGCACCAGAGGGACCAGCACCAGAGGGACCACCACCAGACGGACCAGCACCAGAGGGACCAGCACCAGAGGGACCAGCACCAGAGGGACCAGCACCAGAGGGACCAGCACCAGAGGGACCACCACCAGAGGGACCAGCACCAGAGGGACCACCACCAGACGGACCAGCACCAGAGGGACCAGCACCAGAGGGACCAGCACCAGAGGGACCAGCACCAGAGGGACCAGCACCAGAGGGACCACCATCAGCGGGACCACCATCAGCGGGACAACCATCAGCGGGACCACCATCAGCGGGACCACAACCACCATTTTCTATAAAAAAAATAGAAACCTTACAACAACACAAAATTGTCACATTTACCTAAGAAGACATGCATGAACACTTCTAGTGAAAGGGAATAACAGAATTCAGTGTAAAAAAATTGACTGCATTTAACACTTTACAAGTTAAAATTGTAACAATATTGAAAGTGTTCATTTAACGTTAGAACTATACAAACACTGAGTGTTAATTTTAATACCCTCAGGTTAAATTCACACTGCAGATTTTTTACTGTCTAAATATTTACATTTTAGTCATTTAGCAGACACTCTGATTCAGAGAAACTTACAGTAAGTATTCTAATATTTGAACAGTCAGCAAGTCTTATTCCCACTGTCCTTTATTGAAATGAATTGAGCAATCCACCCAGTGTGAACACTATGTACCCATTGCTGAGTAGGATGGTTTGAGTGGCCACATAATCTACAAGGATTACAGCTGGAGAATTGCAGACGTTAGTTGTGTCTTGAGTTCAGACAATCTCTTAAACTACGACCAGATGACAACTACACTACATAACCACACAATATATGGGAGGGCTGCCAGAAAGAGCCTTTGCTGTCTTTAAATAACAAACTTAATAGCATAAAGTTGTCAAATGTCACTGGAACTGTCAGTGGGACTGGGTTCTATGGCCAATTGAAAACTGAAGATTGGTTTATTTTAGACACATAGCCACAGGTTTATTTTAGACACATAGCCGCAGGAACATATTTTATCAGGGGGGTGCTGGGGGGGCTTAATATTTGTGGGGGCACATAGAGATAGCCCTGCTGCTAGCGTCATCAACAACATTCTGCTCATTTTCTGATCCAAGTAATGTTAAACAGCTTGAAAACAAAAACTTTATTTCAAGTCATCATTTCAAATTCTTGTTTTTTAGCAGGGGGTGCTGCAGCACCCACAGCACCCCTAGTTCCTGTGGCCATGCTTAGACAGGAAGGTAGCCATGCATAAAAGTACATTATCCTTTCCATTTTTTTTGTGCAGCAATGTTTATTCCAAAGGCCATGGCCAACTTGTACAACCTGTTTTTTATACTTTTATTAAAAAAAAATGTATGCCTGGTTCACTCATGGGTGGGTCGTGGGAGATTAAAATTGGGTCTGCAAATATGTTTTCATAATAATTTTGCCATTGGTTTTATCTCTTGGCTTAGATTAAGGTAATAATCGGCAGTACACCTCTACAGCCACATGGTACTAAAACTGAGTACAATGTGTAGGTCAAGCTTACGAAGTAGCGCCTATGATTTCCATGTTGCAGACACGATCGCAGAATCCAGACATTAATGCAGAGTTCAAACAAATAATAATAATTAAAAAAATCATAATCCTAAAATTCCAATATATTCACATAAAGTTAATAATACCTTTGTAGTGCGAAATGCTTGAAACAACGCTACTTCCGTCCTGCTATATTCTCTAGAAAGACAACACTGTTTCTTGGCAGTTCGGGCGTAACATCAGTGAAAACTTTCAAATCGAACTTCCACGGATAGACGGAAATGTGCAAAAATAATATGAAATTGTATATTCAGTGTGCATTTGTCCATTGAATTGGCCAGCATGCACCTCTATCATAGCGTTTACATCAAATGCGCTTGATAGCTTTACAGCTATAGCTAACGGTATCTAGTCCATTCTAAATTGCCCAAACAGACAACACTTGTTTTTCTACGTTTCAGTCATTAATCCAAATGCTTATTATGACTATTTAAAAGGGGAATAATGACAAATATCTATGTGTTTATGTATCTTAATCACTTGAAGTGAAATTTGTCAGAAGCTATCACGAGAGCTGTGGAAGATTATGGCTTTGTCCACACGATTGCGCTTGATACTTGAAATTTGTAAAGTAGCATTTATGCACAGACAAACTGCATTGAATGCATGAGCAAACTGTACAGCAGTATATCCTATACTTTTTTCTTCGGTTTTGGGCTTCTGGATGCAACTTTGTCTAAATAGTTGTTCAGTTGCAAATGGGTAAGAAAAGTTCAGCAAACCAAAACTGCCTGGCTATTGTTTCCAACCATGGGTACTAGGACCTCTGGTGGTAGAGTGACCAACAACATTTGGAACCACTGGCCCAGGGTGTTTCTATGGAGGTTTGAGATAAAAAAGTGTTATAACAAAAACAGATTTCATAGGGCCCTAGTAAGGCTTACTTACATCAGACAAAATAACAGCTTTGTATGTTAAAAACATGTTCATCTTTCCAATGCGCTAGTCATTAGAAGTAAAAAAATATACATAACCATTTATTACAGTTTTCCAAACTTTATTTTGCCTTTCACATACTTCTAAACAGCAACATGGATAATTTTTTATCTGATTGTAAATAAATTAATAGAAATACTCAGATTTTTGTGGAAAAACCATCTGATCTTGGTTATTTTGGTGATTATAACATGTTTTTTTAGGTCACAGGTCTGTGATGGTAGTACTGTCAATATTAAGAAAATGTCTGTTGACAATTAAAACTAATGTATTATGTTAATACCCCTACATACTAATAATAACGATAGGAAAGCTATATATTTGCAAACACCTTTTTGTCATGCATTTGGGTCACAATGATTTGTCATTAAGAAAAATCTAGGTCACTGAAAAAAAAGTTTGAAAAACACTGGTATACATGGTATGATATACCTGACTGCTTCTGCCAGGAAGCTTAAACTGGGACTTGGTAGGATCTTCCAGCAAGACAATGACTCAAAGCACTGCAATATCAAACACAAAAAAATGGTTCACTGACCAAAGAAGGTTATGCCCTGGCCATCCCAGTCCTCTGAACTAAATTCCATAGAAAACCTATGAGATGAGCTGAAGAAGAGAGTGCCTAAGCATGGACCTCAGAATCTGAGTCTTGGGAGATTTGAATGGTCATAGATCCCTTGCTGTTCTCCAACCACATTACACATTATAGGAGACGACACAGAGCTGTTATCTTGGCATAGGGAGTTTGTACAAAGTGTTTAATAAATGGGTACCAATAACTGTGGGACACATACTGTATGTGTATTTTATGTGACACTGTGTTGTCTCTTGTGCCATTATGTTTATATTGGCCAGGTCACCATTGCAAATAACAGTAAGTTCTCAATTGGCCCACCTGGATAAATGAAGGTGAAATAAAATAAATAAATGACATAAGCTTTTCTTTCAATTGTTGTACTTAAGGGTTACATTTTTGTAAGTATTTTCAATTGAAGATAAAAAGAATAAACAAAGACCTTTTTCAACAGCCCAATTTGCTCTTATTTACAAAGGGTGCCAACATTAGTGGAGGCCAAAATAACTCAGTCCCATTCAGGCCAAGGATGCTTTAGGGTCAGGTAGGTTTTTAAATCTGTGTAGGATAGACAGCCCAGTGTTCAGCGAGAGTTAGATACAAGATAGTGATGTCAGCATAAAGGTGAATGAGGGCGTTAACAGCAGCAATGCTATCATTATTAATATAGAATGAGAGTAGGGTCAACTCAAGAATAAAACCTTGAGGAACACCTACAGGCGATGACAAATTGTACATGGTCAGAGAAAGAGTTTTCAAACCAGGCTAGACAATCCTCAGAGAACACAAGGTTGCTGAGTCTATTAATTAGGATGCAATGGTTGACTGAGTCTTTGGCTTAGCCAAATCAATAAATACAGCTGCACGAAACTGCTTGCAGATATGTCAAGTCATTATGGTTTTTTATTAATAATATCATTATCCACATTCATCTGGATATTTAAAAAAAAACAGTCTACTTTAAACTGACTGAAATCATTCATCATTCAGGTATTATTCGGCAAAACATGAGTTAAAACAAACCAAGAAAATCAAGATCATGTGTATAATTGAAATAATAATAATTGATGTTGTCCTAAACTAAAAAAGAAACTACTTTAATACACTTCATGAGCTGATAAATCTTAAGAGTTCACAATGCGCCATGCACAATTGAGACAATAGTTTTTGTTCTATTGATAGAACAAAAACTATTGTTCTATCAATAGATCAAAAAAAAAATAGTTTTTGATCTTCACTTGATCAATTGTTCGGACTGTTTATGATTTAATCGAGTTTTAGGTCAAATGCATACACATACCCAGAAAATGCTAAAGGTTTCACAAGCATTATCACCAATGTAACTCCCTCACCTTGCTCTTATTCTACCTGGCAGCGCTGCCTGCCAATCAAAAAAGTTAGAGTGACTGATTAGATTTGAAATGCAAAACAGCAAGGACGCTTTAAGGACTATGGCACTGATGAGTTCCCAGTAGTTTTCCTCTCCTGCATCAACAACATCTTATTAGGTATTCTTATAATGCACATCTGCATGCGGATGGATGGCAGCACACAACGGGGGTGAAAACTCCCATATCCTGTTCCTTCTATTAGAATGCTTCCAGTAATCAAATTAATTATCCTAGTCTGTATTAGAAGCACCATATGGGGGGCACGTTCTTATAAGCGATGAATGAAAGGAAACCAGAAAATACTAAATCTCTCTGTGTGAATCCCAAATGGAACCCTGTTCTTTACGTAGAACATCATCGACCCAGGCCCTATTAAAGGAAATAACGTGCCATTTGGGATGAATCTTCTGTCGCCAGATCAGGCGATCTTTGGCTCTGGTTCTCATGAATAGAGCCGGGGGGTTATTTGTCAGAGGCGTCCGAGGCGTGACGTGAGATCCATGCCAAACAGCAGGTGATGCAGTTAACACGGCTAGAAAACTGGGTTGAATCTTGAACCGGAGCAGCCGCCCTTCAGGAGTTACAGTTATGAACCCATAAATCACAGCTAATAGGGCTTAGACTGTAGTGGGGAAATAAAGACTTATGGATGGACTTTAGCGTCATTTAGCCCAGGTTTTTCCAATACATTGAATTAATTAGATTGGTTGTGATCTTTGGTTATTGGAACAGTGGTTCACAATTAAACAGGAAGTTTAAACATAATTAGACTTATCATTGATGCCTACTCAACATATTCATTTTGGAGTTGCCATGGCACCCCTGTGGCAGCAGAGGGAAAGAGCTCCTGTACTTTTTCTACATTTTGTAGCTTATTGTCTGTATAGCTTGTATCAAGCACATTTTAAAGGCTGAGGATGGCGATTGGATTTTGGTAAGCTAGCTAATATTTCATTTCTAGCAGATATTATTTTGATTTTTACTATGTGACTACTCTGGAGGTTGAGGATGGAGAGAAGCCTGAATGTAATATGCAAGAGGAGACTTCTAGAACATGTTGCAATCAATAAAAAACTTCTGAATTCTGATTATTGCACTGGCTGTACTTAGTGGTACTTTTAACTGTTAATGTATTTTTTATATATGTATATTCATTACTTGATCCGTGTAAGTCAACAAACATCTGTCGACTTTCAGCTAAAAGCTCTACGGTTTTACCCATGGTGATGAATGACAAAGGGATTCCACATGGAGGTGACCTCAGTGAAACCTGGACAGATGAAAGGCATCAATACACTTCCTTTAGACTGAGACCAATTAAATATAATAGAATTACAAATGCCAATTTTAGTATGTTTAAATATTCTTTAGTGGTGCTAATGCTCTTGAAATCTATGTTTTGCTGAAAAATATATACTACTGAATAATGTTTTGTAATATAAAAGTATACGGCTGAGCCCAAAACATGACACCTTGTTTGTGTTATTTTTTTTGCATTCGCTTTTGCTGAATTTCATTGAAGGGTGCCAATCTTTCTTGAGTTGACTACATTTGAATATATTTTCTAATATTAATCTTATTTACAATATTATTGATGTAATACGTTTGTTCCTTTCTTCAATAAATACCTCTAAATAACCTACACTATGTAGTAATTTCTCAGCTTTCAGCAAGGGATATAGCAGACCTTGCCTTGACACCTAACTAGTGAGTCACCCCTCCCCTTTCCTTCTACCTCTCCATCCCCCTCTTCTCTGGTGGAGATCAGCCAAGGTGGGTGGTGCCCTGAGGAAAAGCCCCTGTACAACAGCTTGCTCCCGGGCCCCTTCTTTGCTGTGGAACACTTCTAATGGAGACAGGGCCGTGCAAAGGTTAATCCTCTCAGACAAGAAGCAACAACGGCTCTGGTGTGACATGCCCACCCCCCGGCCCCCACCCCGTTTTGTTAGTCCACAACACACGACGCCTCTGCAACCTGCGGCCAGACCAGCTTCACCATTGCACTGTTTGTCTGTAGGTTCCTGGAGCAATTCCAAGAATTGTTACGTAATACTAACACTGTGTCTGTCTCGGTTTCATTAGATGCCTGGATGGAACCAGAATAAGACCCATCTTTTATATACTGCAGTCAGATATAGCACCTATAGCTGAATGCTTGAAACCGAAAGCTCCGTTCTGGTTTGTTAAGGTAAATGTATTCTGTTTTTGCAACCATATTCGATCTTTATCTTTCACCTGCATGACCAGAGAGGCAGGTCAAGGTCTCATGTTGTCAGTGTTTATTATTGGGGGCTGTGGAGAGGAGTGACAGCCGGGTGATCTCTGTGATGATGATGCCTTATTGCTTTCCATGAACACCCTGTTGGCATGCATATTTATGACCCGCTGGCTGTTCCGTTTCCTTGACGCTTAGTTGAAATATCTTTTTAACACCCTGCCTGGCTGCTTACCCAGGCAGTCCTTGCAGTAAACGCCCCCTTTTAGTGTTAATACTTCTACACTGGCAGTACAACCCGGAGTCTATTTAAATTCATTCAAATTGTTATTTGCTGGTTGAAGAGAATGTGAGAGAAATGGCCCAACAGCAGGCTGCGTATTGGACAGTCAAAGACAAGTGGTCTCTCCTACCGCCATAGAATCAAGCCCACACATTGTCCCGAATAAATCTTCACAGTACTGATGTAAGCAATTCACATTAAACAGGAATGGCCCTTGACCACCCATTGAATTCATTTGAACTAATTGGTGGGACAGATTGATTTGTAACACAACACGTGTATGTATTAAATATTAATAGCCATCGGTTCCCTCCGGATGGAACTAGGATTTTAAAGGGCAACTCATACGAAGTAATTTACTTGATTAATAAGGGCCTCTTGTTGCTAGCTGACATTTTTGTTCCTATTTGTCCATATTTTTCTCATGATGCATCTTCTTTTATTTTCTTTCCATAAGAGGCTACTGGTTCACAGTTTTGAGCAATTTCTTTTTTAAATTGAATAAATGATTCATCACATACTGTTGATTATAATGACTTACAGGTCAGATCAAGGGGAATTATATAATTGTGTTTTCATCAAACCTTGCTAAAAACCAGGACAAAGTCCCTTTTATATGGCAATTGATGTTCTCCATTTAAATCAAATTTTTTGGTCCAGGACTAGACATAATATGTATCTGGTATTCTGTCCTAAGCAGTAGCTATACAATTCTACGATGCTGAAAAGCCTTAACACATCCGTGCAGTTTTGAGTTAACACTGTCAGTGTGGATTCATATAGACACCCAAACCGGGGTCCACGTGATTTAATGGGGTGGGTTGCTGTATTGCAGGACAGTCTACGTCATGAGTATGGGTTAGATAAATCAGATTTTCACAATCCCACAGATCCATCCAAGGAGTTGTGGATCTGCCGACAAGGCAGGGTTAGTGGGAATTGGGAAGGGAGGAAAATAGGATTTTCTTTACATCATACCTCACTCTGGTAAAAATATAGTGTACATTTTTTTGTGTACCAGTATATTATATGGCTGTCTGCTCATGTTTTATGTCCTTTACCTTGTTTTCCTTGTATTTTATGTCTGTGTGTTTTAGGAACATTATGTTTCTTTATTTAGTCTTCTGTACAGCACTTTGGTAAACTGTGGTTGTTTTAAAGTGCTCTATAAATAACATTTTATTGATTGATTGATAGTGTAAAATCATAATTTAAACATAAAAAATTGAAAATGTAGAAAAATTGACATTTTGCAAACACTCTTATCCAGAGCGAATTACAGTGAACACAAGGATATCCCCCTGGAGCAATTTAGGATAAAGTGCCTTCCCCAAGGAGACAACGACTTTGCACAGTCGGGAATCGAACCCGCAAACTCATAACGACAAGTCTATCTCCCTAACTACTGAGCCATGTGTGCCCCTAGATCGTGTTATAATTATGGTATACGACGACATAGTGTTATGATTTAACACTAGTTTTGGTCTCTATATGAGTCCACACTAACAGTGTTAATTCAACACTGGAGAAATTGCTGCGTAACCGCTAAAGCCATTTTTATGAACCACACATTATTTTTACACTGCGTTCCAAAATATTATGTGAATTGGAATTAAGTGTTTTAAACATGAAATATTTAGTTTTTCAATCAAAACTCATGGTTGGTATTGTGTCTTCAGGCTCTTTGGATCACTAAAATCAATCTCAGACACCTTTAATAATTAGTTTTGCCAGGTGAGCCCAATTAAAGGAAAACTACTTAAGAAGGATGTTACACATTATTAAGCAGGCCACATGTTTCAAGCAATATGGGAAAGAAAAAGGATCTCACTTCTGCGAAAAAGCATCAAATAGTGCAATGCCTTGGACAAGGTATAAAAAATTACATATTTCACGAAAACTTCAGCGTGATCATCGTACTGTGAAGAGATTTGTGGCTTATTCAGAGCACAGATGTGTTTTTGCAGATAAATGCATAATGAGGAAGGTTACTGCCAGAGAAATTCATCGGATTAAGAGAGCAGCTGCTAAAATGACATGAAAAAAAACTGGTATTTGAAGCTGCTGGTGCCTCTGGAGACCCACGAACTTCAAGGTGTAGGATCCTCCAGAGGCTTGCAGTTGTGCATAAACCTAATATGTGGGCACCACTAACCAATGCTCACAAGCAGAAATGATTGCAGTGGGCCCAGAAATACATGAAGACTAATTTTCAAACAGTCTAGTTTACTGATGAGTGCTGTGAAACCTTGGATGGTCCAGATGGATGGAGTATAGTAGATGGTTTGTGGATGGCCAACATTTCCCAATAAAGCTGGGACATCAACAAGGAGGTGTCGGAGTCATGTTTTGAGCTGGAATCATGGGGAGAGAGCTGGTAGGACCCTTTGGGGGGGGAAGAGCTGGTAGGCCCCTTTAGGGTCCCTGAAGGTGTGAAAATTACTTTGGCAAAGCATATAGAGTTTCTGACTGACCACTTTCTTCCATGGTACAAAAAGAAGAACCATGCCTTCCATAGCAAAATCATCTTCATGCATGACAATGCACAAAGCATGACATCCTGCAAAGAAATTCAAGCAGAAACTCCCCATAAACTCACAAGTTCAATGGATGCAAGAATTGTGAAGGTGTTATCAAAAAAGGGGTCCTATGGTAACATGTAAGATATGTTTGATTGAAATAGCTTTTGATTTTAGTAAATATGATCTAATGCTGCAAATTCAACAAATGACCATTTTCAGTTCTTTACAACCTATTAATTGTTTTCAAACTCTGTTGTGCATAATAATGTGGAACAGTGCAATTTGAGTTTTTTATTTTTGAAAAACATACTGTTTTCATTGGGTGGTTTGTTAAATGAAATTCGACTTACACCCTAATGGTTACACTGACTGTCATTTGTATTGACTATTTTGGAAAATCTGTGTAAAATATAATTTGCATATTAATTTGGAATGTGGTGTAGTAAGGACCTTTATCTTTGTGTCTTTGGTTTGTTATTGTAAGCATCAGACTTGATCACAGATTATAAAGCAAATAACTTACCTTCTGCATGTTGCAACATTGACATGTCACATTAATAGAGAGATGTTGGCTACTGATTGGACATTGACACACCCCCACATTGAGTCTTTCCTCTGTTCTAAAGCTTCTGAAACAAACACCATAAAGAGATCCAGTATAGAGATTTGATTATACATTTGACATATAAAATAATTTCCTGGCTAAGTGTATTTAATTTGTTAAATAATACAATTGATTTGGGGTCATACAGCCAAACCAGCCACTCCACCCTACGCCTCTTGCATCCTTTTCACCATGGGATGCAATTCATTAAATACATTAAAATACCAATTTATGCACCAAAGTGCGAATAAATCATTCTGCCAACTCCACTGAAAGAGGCTCTGATTATTCTACTGCGTGACTCAGAATGGGGGCAGCAGGCATCAACTCCCCCCCCATTGATAAATACACATTTATTTGATCAAACATCTGCACATTATGCTGTATTTTTGTATTAGTCACCCACTTATGAAACAAACTGAAAAAAATGCTGTAATTTATTTTGATTTAAAATCTGTTGAAAAAAAAGTTGAAGACTGAGTTTGACGTACAGTACTACTCTCATGCATCACATAGCCTGGCGTGTTATGTTAACTAGACCTTGATAAAGCCACTCTATTGCCCAGACTCCTGGCATTGCCAGTGTTTCAAAGCCTCTCTTCCCGCTGCCAGCCTCACTGTTGGTTCATATCTCAACTAAGCAACTAAGTTCTACATTCAAGTGTAGCTTTGATTCACTGCCTTAGGTTAAAATGGACCAAGGGTTCCCAGAGCTACATTTGTACTTACATCTTTGTAATTTGGGTCCTTCTTATGGTACATATCTCTATATCACAGTTTATTGTGTATTCAAGCCATACAAACTTGATTAACTGTTTAAAATATTTTATCTTTTGATGAAGTTGAATCCCCTGATGTTTTAAGCTGATCATTTTTGCAAGTTTTGAGGGGTGACCAAGCAACTCAGTTATTGCTGTGCCGAAGTCACTACATGATAATTGCATTGGCAAACCAAATAAAATGATTAGACAATTATCAAAGACGGAAATGAAAGATAAACTGATTTTTTTTCCATTGGAAATACAGCACCAACTGCTTTTTTAGAGAATCAGGAATGTTTCTTTTAAACTTTTTGAACAAAAAATCTCTATCCACATTATACTGTTCTAGCTCCATGAGCAATGATTTTGTCTACACAGACCCCAGAGGCAATTTAACTAATACAACTTTATCACATTTTGAATGTGGGTTTTGTAGCCCATCTGTGTAGGGTTGGTTTGTCTCTGATTTCTTTCAACTCCAAACTGCACTTTGTTGTTCCATTAGGTTTGATTAGTCTACTGATTATTTGGGGCTACAGCAGTGCTTGGCTATTTGTTTTCTGACTGAAGAGATCCGGGGTGTTTGCAGCCGACTTTTTAGACACCATTAATTTGGCTTTTAAAAACAACAGCATGATTTTCATATTAAGAGAAATGGTGTCTGAATTGAGGCTTGATTTATTGCGCTTGTTGGGCACCAGGGTGACTTTAAGTTATTATACTCAGGCACAAACAAACATAATTTAGTTCCTTCCGCATTTTGCTTGTTTTCAGTCAGTACCCAAGGCAATTTTGAATGAGTCTATCTAAGTCTTCTAACTGAATCTACTGTTTATAGGCTGAGGTGGAGGAGAGAGCAGGCAAAGCAATAGGCAACATGCTTTGTGATTGGATGAAAAAAAGTTACCAAGGAAACAACAGTGCTTAAAGTTTCCTAAATTGGTTTAAAGCTGTTTAACTGCAATGCGACTTGCAACATTGGTGAAGTAAACATGATCAATCAGTGATGAGGTACAGCTCAATATGTTTGGACACCGTGCCTGAAGCTATTCCTGTATTCCCCTTCCTTGATCTGTGTATCCATAATGTGGCAAGTGGCCTGGAAGTATACTTTATGGAAATTTGGAAAATAATTAAAGAACAGGTTTCACAGCTACCCTAATAAATAATGTAAATTCAGCATTAAATGTCCCTGACAGCCAGTGCTGGTGCTGCAGAATGGCTGCCCTGGGAAAGGCTGAGCTGGTCTGTCTGGTCAAGTGCATTCATTGGGGTGCCATAAATTGACAAGAATGGGAGACAGTGCTGTATAAATCAGATGGCCTGAGTGACAAACTTTCCCTCTTAATAACATGTCCAGCAGGGACATCAGAAAAATAGGTGTGAAAAAAATACAGGACATTTGAAAAAAATGTAAAGTAACTTTACACTCAAGACCATATACATTCTCATCAGATCTTCTCAGGTCAGTCCGTAAAACTGTCCAAAATACACATAAAATAACATTTTGGATGTTTCTTTCTTTACATTCAATGGTATTTGATCTTTAAGCAAAACCATGTCAGAGTGAAAACTGGATGAAAAAATCACATAAATGTTTTAAAAATTCAACTCCAGTTTGGCAAAATATACACTGCTCAAAAAAACTAAGAGAACACTCAAATCTCACATCGGGTGATGAACAAAACATATTGAAACTTTACTGTGCAGTGTGTAATTTGTAGAGCAGTGGTTCTCAAACCTCTCCTGGGCGACCCCAGCCCTGCCATATATTTGATGTATCCCAGAGCTAGCACATCTGAATCAACTTGTCAACTAATCATCAAGCCAGTACCTGTTTGAATCAGGTGAGCTAGTTCAGGGCTACAAAAAAATTGTGAGATGGCTCGGGGTCCCCCTCGAGAGGTTTAAAACCACTGTTCTGTTGTAGAGAACAAAATGCCATAACACGTGCCCGTAAAAGCATGGTGAGGTATGTACAAACAGGCCGTACTGAGGCTAAAACGCAGACCAACTCAACAGAAAATGGCAAATTGTGCTTCTCTGTGTCATGCATATGCATTCATGGGAGGGTGAAGTGGAAAGTGGGAGTGTCCCATAAAGAAATGAGAGGGAAAGTGTAAAGTGCACCTAATTATGTATGTAATTATATAATTTTGTACATGTATGGTATGTACAAAAAAAGACTGCGAAAGCGTGGCTCTATTTTGCGGTGAAAATTTTCCGCCTCTTTAAAGGAGGTGTAAACCAGGAAGCAAGTTTCCTCACATATGCCTCCTGGAGAAATGGCAGCAGTAATCCAAGCAAGACGAAGACGTAGACCAAGGAGACAAGCTGAAAAGCTTTTTGCCACAAGGATCACACTTTTTCAGTTGAGTGAAAACGAAATCATTAAGCGTTACAGATTAAGCAGCTACGCAATAATACAGTTACTGGAAGAAATCAAAGATGACATTCAATAGCCGACTCAGTGTTCACATTCCATTCCAGCAGTTGTTAAACTCCTCGCTACATTCCAATTATTGGCATCAGGATCATTTCAAATTGTCATAGCATCAGCAGTGGGAATATCTGTCACAATGGCCCTCATTTGTCAAACGTTCGTAGAAACCAGTGTAGATCTGAGCGCAGAAATCATATTACGACGGGACTCATGTGTAATTTACAAAACGTTCATATCACTCCAATTCCAGCATATGAATGAATGGGTGTTGATAAATCAGACGGTTGAAATAATTCATAATTTAAATATCACGGCCACATATATGCATGGGTTAGAGGCCTCGCCCTTAGAATTTACGACATGGATAAGTGACATCCGGCAAAGAAAAGGAATTTATCTGAGGTAGAAATAGAGATGCTCAGGTCTCAGGTGCAGGCCAAATGCCTGGTTTTATTTGAAAGCTTAAAATCAGGCATCAACTGTTAGGAAACATGTGGTGTTGATTGAGGTTTCTGCTATAGTCATTGAAAGCGGTTATCGAGAACCTGAATTGCATTTCAAATAAATGAATTATTTTCACTAAACATTCCTCATTGTATTTTCTTAGTAGCTTTCTTACCCAAGATTGTGTACTGTTGTGACTGTTGTGGCCACGGATCTTCATTGAATAGCAACCCATTCTCCAGTGCAATACCGTGGAGTTCCCCACATGCAATAATTATGTTGCAGGCTTGCTCTGGGGAGTATAGCAGTCCCCCCCGCTTACCCAAGACAGAGCCACCTGCCCTCGAGCAAACCTATACATCTCTCCACTGTGGATCATGTGCGTGTGTGCGCACTGTTGAATGCTTGTTTGGGGATTTGCAAGCAGTGTTTTAAGGTACTCAGTCAGGGGATAACCTTTGTCACCTAGAGGAATCACATCAAACCGTTTCACCAAAGAACTATGTAGAACTATTATAACAATTGTATGAGGGCGCAACTCACCGAGTCGCGCGTCCCCCCCAGGCTACCGGGCTACCATATTCAGAACAAACATCCTGGCATCACATATGATCTGAACGTTGATTGAATGAAAGTTTTTGCGATTGATAAATGCGTAATCATTCATAGATGGGGGCTACCGACGCAGTACCATCAATCGCCCCAATCACATTTGGAAACAACAATTCACTGATTATACCATGAACACCGCTAGTCACACTGGAGAACTTGCATACACGAGGTCAGACCAGATGTGAGATTTTATCGCAGCCTACGCTCCCGTTCAAATTGATAAATGCCTTGCTTTGTGTAGGAATCGGCATACGCCCATCCTACGGCTGTTTTAGGTCATACGCACATTTGATAAATGCGAAGATATGTCCCCTGTCATTTGGGGTCTTGAAAAGCCGGATGCGCTGCTTGGACCGTACAGGTGTAGCACTTCTGTACACACCAGAAAAGGTGTGCAAAATCGTCATCGCTTGTTGGATTGTGCACAATATCGCCATTTGCCACGGCATGCCCCTGGACGTTCCAAAGGACATGGAGGAGCCATCAGAAGACATTGAAACATTACCCCACCCATAACATGAGTTGGCTGAAGGTAGTCGTCTACAAGAACATGTGAAATAATGCCTTGTTGAAATTATTTGTATAACCCACTGAACCATGTCAAAATAAATATGGAGGAGAAAAACATTACACAAATAACCCAGACTGAAACAAATGCGTTTTTCAAATGTTTATATTTATTATCTCCAGTGTTGCCACAGTCACTTTGAAAAAGTAATCTGATTACTGATTACTCCTAAATTAGTTAATTTACAGATTACTTGATATTAAAAGTAACAAAGTTAGATTACAAGTTTTATTTAGCTTTATTAGTTACATTCAGCAGCTGCCGACAACACCCTGCCACCTCAAAATATGAATGACAAACGGGTTTGCCAACACTCACTTTATTGAACGCTTTTTTAACAGTAATGTCAATGTATCTCCTGACATTTTAAGTTGAACTTTATAAATAGTAAGTTTTGCCATTACAGTGTTAACAGTTCAATAGGTCAGGTCAAGAAAGACTGTCTTTATTTTATTTTTTATTTTTTTTTAATTTCAGGAAATAGTTTTTAACATTACTACTCTCGATGGCTACGTTTTAGAATGTGTCCCCTTTTATAAATACCTGGGAATTTGGTTAGATGATATTCTCTCTTTTAAAACACATTACTGAGCTGATGAGGAAACTGAAAGTGTGAAACGGCTAGATATGAATAAATCATGTCATTCTTCACAGCATAGAAAAGAAATTGTACAGGCACTTTTATGTCAGTGCTTGATTTTTATTTTTTTATTTAACCTTTATTTAACCAAGTAGTTACATTGAGAACAGTTTCCAATTTAAAACGGAGACCTGGCAAAGATAAAAGTGCTGAGGTGCAAGAAGACAAAGTTACACATGAATTACACAAGGATAAAAATTAAACAAAAAATATACAAACACAATACAGGGTGCAGATCTTAAGAGTTGACATTGTTAGAATATGTACAGGTAGTGCAACAGATGTCTGAATAGAGAAGAAGATTAGTTTCTGCACACTAACATTACAGTGAGTTTGCTACAGTGCTCTAGCAGGCTAGCTAAAAAAATGTCAAGCAATCTAAATAGATATTCAGTGTTGATATTAACCTACTAAAGGAAGTGCCAATTTAGTTATAGTAAAAGCCTTGATGATAAATAATAATTACCAACTACACAGCAAAATCGCTGGTGATAAATCAACACCCTGCATGTTAAATTAACACTCTCACTCCAATGGGACCTATATAGACACAGTGTGTTAATTTCAGCGATTTTGCTGTGTATCTTTACTTTTTTCAATTCTGCATTCCCTGTATACAATATAGTGAGTGTTTTTTCTCCTTTTTTATTTGTAATGGCCATAGTTAGACTTCTTAATTAGTGTGTGGGTGATACCATTACTTGACTAGAGGAGGGGGATACCTGACTTGAGAAGGGGTGACACCTGACTTGAGGAGGGGTGATACCTGACTTGAGGGGTGAAACTTGACTTGAGGAGGGGTGAAACTTGACTTGAGGAGGGGTGATACTTTACTTGAGGAGGGGTGATACTTGACTTGAGGAGGGGTGATACTTGACTTGAGGAGGGGTGACACTTGACTTGGGGAGGGGTGATAAATGACTTGGGGAGGGGTGTAAAGTACGGGTGATACTTGACTTGAGGAGGGGTGATACCTGACCAAGGGATGGGTGATACTTGACTTGAGGAGGGGTGATACCTGACCAAGGGATGGCTGATACTTGACTTGAGGAGGGGTGATACCTGACCAAGGGATGGGTGATGTTTCAGAAGGAGAGAGGATGTTTGAGTGGTTCAGGGTTGAGACATGACCAAGGGAGGGGTGAGTATTGAGAAGGAGGGGTGATACCTGACCAGGGGAGGGTTGAGGACTGAGGAGTAGCAGTGAGAATTGACTAGTGCAGGGTTGTGACATGACCAAGGGAGAGGTGTGAACCAGAGAAGAGGAGTGATTCTGTTCCTAATATTACGTACCTCTGTGTCATTGGCTGCTATGGGCATAAGAGGAGAGAAAATCATGGCGTGGCCCCCATCCACCCCTGACCTCAACCCTATTGAGACCCTTTGGAGCATCCTCAAGCAAAAGATCTATGAGGGTGGGAGGCAGTTCACATCCAAACAGCAGCTCTGAGAGGCTATGCTGGCATCCTGCAAAGAAATTCAAGCAGGAACTCAATAAACTCACAAGTTCAATGGATGCTAGAACTGTGAAGGTGATATCAAAGAAGGGGACGTATGTTAACATATAACTTGCCCTGTTAAGGTGTGTTTGATTGAAATAGCTTTTGATTTAAGTAAATATAACCTCCTAATGCTAAAAATTCAACAAATTACAAATTTGAGTTCTTTACAACCTAAAAATATTTTTGAAACTGTTGTGCATAATATTTTGGAACAATGCATTTTGAGTTTTTTTTTAACCATGGTTTGTTCAATGAAATTCGACTTATGCCCTAACGGTTGGTGACTTGAAAATTATACTGACTGTCATTTGCATTGACTATGTAGGAAAATCTTTGTAAAATATAATTTGCTGAAAATTTGGAACACGGTGTAAAAGAGACTCTGGTCTCAGTTTGTATTCCCTGTAAAAATAAAGGTTAATAATCATCTCCTAAATCACCAACATGGTCCATCAAATTAGGCTGATTGGCCCCCGAACTACAGCAGCACCTTCTTCACAACCAAGCTGACATCCAAATAGTGTTTAAATGTAAGTTTTATTGAATCAAATGCCTTTGGTATTAGGGGTAGCATTGGGGTATAGGGTTGATGTAGCAAGTTGGTTGGGTCATCTGAATGGTCTCCAATTTAATTGCCATTATGTAAGCTCTGTTCTGTCTGTGAGCAAGACCTTTAACCCTTATTGCTTGGCCCCCAGGTCTTCGCTGCCAATATGATTGTTTCCTTAGTGAACTTGCCGGGTTAAATTATGGTAAAATAAATATTGTGGGGCAAATTGGTATTGTAATGTTTTGGGTAGGGGTGTAAAGAATGCGGACTAGCATACCTTGCCAATACCATGCCAATGCATTCTCAAGCTGATCAAGCCTTTTATGTATTTTAAATGTCTGATCGAATTTGCTGTCTAGATATATATTATATAAAAGGCTGTATGGTGAATAGTCACTCTTGGCATGGAAGAGGGACATACAAGTAAGCCAGGGTGTGAGTGGGTGTGTGGTCATAGGATGGTGTCTACATGTTTACTTACCTCAATTACTAATCACAGTCTTCACATTTATATAGCAGTCAATTTCTCACTGGCTGGGATTGTCCATCAGATATCTTTATTTTTTTGCTCTACATTTTCTCTTCTGTTTGGCATCACAGTATGCATCCCAGAAATGCCAAAAGTAAGTAAAAGATTATTTGATGACTAAAATAATTAAAATAGTTTGTAACAAATGAAAAAGCTTCTAATTATGTATTTTCACTTCAATCAGTCAATAAAATAAATGAAACCATATTTTATTTTATTTTACTGTAAATTTATCATTTACTGACCCTTTTAATTTCTAAAAAATTTCACCCCTTTTAGTAATGTATCTATTTCCCACTTTTCTCATGAAACATCCCAATTTTTTGTCTTATGTGATAATGACATGGGTATATCTAAAATGCATAGGCATTATCATGACTGCCTTGCTATATTAACATGACTGCTATAGCCTGCTGAAACTAATAGCTTTTTCCTGAGCTAGTTTTGATATTCAACAGAACTGGCATTTCTATAGTCTATAAAGAAATGTTGTGTCTAAAGCGAGAAAAATGTCCATCACAAGGTGACCAGAACTGTCAATCAAACCAATTTGAACTGCATTAACACAGATGCCTGCTTGCTGTGTGGGGTTTGATCAATCTTGTTTGAAATTACATGACAATTTATTTAGTCCATGACTAGTTATCGAAGTTAAATGATGTTGCGATTATTTGCTAGCCACAATATTGTAGATATTACGTTCATGGAACTTAACAGATGGCAATGCTGTCATGGAAATGCTGTCAGTAAGTTGCTGTGTGAGAATGCTTGTAAATCTCCCTTTAGAACCCCAGCAAAATGTGCCTATATCTAGTGTTTACCAATGTTAATTTCACACCTTCTTTAGGCAAAAGTTTGACTATGAAGCTTGTACAGATGTTAATCCCGATATAAGAACTGTTTCTAAACGCTAGGCAAGGAAAACAAATCAATAGATACAAATCTACTTAAGTATTTACATTCATTGCCTGTAAGAGTAACAAACATCCAGAAAATACACACAATAAACTGTGACATTAGTTTATGGTGAATTGTTTATGTTGAATTTACTATTGTGAGGCAGCTGAGTTAGAGCAAAGGCAGGGGTGTCGCTAGGGATTTTGGGCCCTATGAAGACATTATATCAGGCCCCACCCAAAGTGACGAGGAAGGGGGGGTATATTCGGCGCGATGCATACAGTGGAATTCACTATTTAATGGAAAACTGATACCTTATAGTATAAAAAATGTGCTAATAGTGTTACAATGTAAATATAATATTAATGGTACAAGTCTCGACTGGAAAATTCTCAACATTAATGAATAACTTATATACAGCTCTGAAAACAAATTTAGAGAAAAATGCAAAATCATCAGTGCCTCTGGTTTTACTGTTGAGAACTATGTTTTGATTAAAAACTTAATCCATAAACTACTGACAACATTTTCTCCAAATACTCTACAAATATTGACATTCTGATCATTTATTTTAAGTACCTTACAACAGGTTAAAATCACAACTAAAAATGCAGTGTTGTCAGGCCTTGAAAAATGCAAAGAACATAAGTTTATTTAAATTTTTAAACAACACAATACTAAAGTGATAACTTAGGAAGAGTTCAGAACTCAATATTTGGTGGCATACTAATAATAATAATAATAAATGGCTTTCATGTGTCTTGGGATGCTCTCCATCAGTCTTTCACATTGATGTTTAGTGACTTACATGTATGATTTGATTTAAGAACAATATGCAGTGGTCTCTTATTCAGAGCTGTACATTAACCTCTTCAATTATATAAATGAACATTATCATCAATAGAATGATATAACACCTGAGTAGATGTAAGTAAACTTACCATATTTCAGTCTGCATCAAAGCCATGGAGACACATAGACCTATAGATTTTGTCCATATGATTTGAAGGTATTACTTTAACATTGGCTGTCACTTGTACAGACTGAGTCACTCAATGCTTAAAAATTTCCAGCATCCAATACAGGCTATAGGCTGTTTTTGTTTCATGTAAATATCATTATGTGGAAAGAGAATTTGTGTTTGAATTCTTATCATTCAAAAGGAGTTAATCATTTTTATTTCTCCCAGAATAATACAAAGAAATACCCCTGCAATTATGCCAACTGACATGTCATCCAACACAATGCTGCTCACCTCCCCCAGATTGGAGTAGGGCTGGTGGAATGCTGATGGCATATAGGGCTGCAAAGCCTGAAGCTGCATCTGTTGGGCCTGGCACCAGGCAAGAGCAGGCACAACTGATTTAGTATCAATACCTTGCTAGAAGTTCCCCTGCATTGACTAAATGTTGGCTAAAAGAGGAACAATATGTAAAGACTCAGAATATTCTGTTAAGATATAAGCTACATAACTATGGCTTGGCTAACAAAATTAGCCTATTTCAATATGGACTAAGTTACAGGTGGATTTACACCACTTAAGTTCTATACTCACCTAACTTTTTGAATAAGTTGGTAACATACTGTCTCCCATTCTTTTCTCTCTTCCGTCTTTCTTTTTGTTTTAGGAAACCAGCTCATTCTTTAGTAAGCTGAGACATCCATGCAAATTGGGAAAAATCACAGAAGAAAAATCTGCCTCAGTGATGTGTTGGGCCACCCCGAGCTGCTAAAACAGCTTCAATGATCTTTTGCATAGATTCTAAGATCTTCGGTCTCTGAAACTCTTCTGGATGAATGTAACACCATTCATCCAAAATATATTCCCTCGTTTTGTGTTTTGATGATGTGGGGATATCTGGTTTATGCAAAGGCCACAGCATAGGATTCACAAAATTTTCATACTCATCAAACCATCAGAGATGGCAAAAGTACTCACTTCCTGTACTCAAGTAGAAGTACAAATACTTGTGTTAAAAAATACTCTGGTAAAAGTAGAAGTACTGATTTAACTTCATTACTCAATTAAAAGTAACAAAGTACAGGCTTGGCAATTTACTTAATGTATAAAAGTAAAAGTAGCCTTGCGAATGACAACCATTTTATATGCAAAGCTACCTGGAACACATAAATGTTACTAGAGTACAAGCTGAGAAACTTCAGTGGACATGTAAAAAAGGCTCTCATGTGCCATTGCCTACATTTTAACTAGATGTCTGCCAATAGGCCTAAAACATCACATATGATTATTGTGACAGAGACTAGGACTCAAGGTTAATAAGATTCTGACTGAGTAGCAAGTTATTAATTAAATTGTGAATCTGTGAGAATTCACAGATAAAGTTTCTCTTTTTCAATCTTCCCCTTAACATTTGAAGGAATCTACATGTATGTGTGTGTGCAGGGATGCTGACAGGGAGGGACAACTGGGATTGTTGTCCCAGGCCCTGTCCTGAGGAGGTCCCAAATTTTGTTTTTGCACAGTCATATTTCTTTTACTGGGTGGCCCTAAATGGGGAGTTGTGTCCCGGGCCCGGGAATTCCTGTCACCATGCCTGTGTGTGTGCTCAAATGTTTGTGCTTAAGTTCCCCATACTTTTAGAATTACAACTAAGGGATGGCAGCAGTGTATTAGAAATTACATCTAGTAAATCTTTGAACATGGAGTGTTAATAATAATAAATGCAATGTCAGGATCACAATTTTTACAATTGAAGTACTATAAAAGTTGGAGAAATTACAAATTCAGTGTGCATTGCATTAAAAAAAATATTTATTAAATTGCAAATAGACATCCAGCAAAAGAAAAATGGCAAGTGATGTATGCCCTCAAATCTGTAGATATGCATGGATTTGTCCTGAACCCCGTAAAGAACTTGGGAGCAGCTAGTGTATACAGACCTTCTGTATAGTGTAACGTGTCATATTGTAATTTTTGTATAGGACAAATATACCGGTACACACCTTTTGTGATGTTGAACGTGTCATAATATTATTGCGTGAAGGACAGTGAGTGAAAAAGTGTGTGTGTGTGTGTGTGTGTGTGTGTCTGGGATGGGCAGGAAGAGAGAGACCGCAAAGTGTTCAAATGTATACCTCAAATTTGCAGCACATTCGCCAGGAGACATTCTTCATGTGTCACGTTCAAAAGCTGAGACAGGCGCGAAGGTTCAATAATCCAAAGAGACTTTATTAAATGAACAAAATAATACTGCCACGTGGGGCTTTACCAAATAATAGTAGGCACAAAACAGGAACGCGTACAGGGAAACATTGATCGACAAGAGACAAGGGGAGAACACCATGACTAAATACAAACACATACTGATTACT
>JACXGM010009620.1:7628-27454 GCA_016801145.1 Umbra pygmaea | reverse complement strand
ATGCTTACCAATTTCTAGATCTTAGCCATTTAGAGCCAAATTGTTTGCCAGACTTTAATTATCAAAAGTGATTGACAATTTAAACGCTTTCATTACATTACGAAATAGCCTAGGCTAATTACCACATATTAGTTCTGATACCAAATAAAGTCAATTTCCTAAATAGGCCTGTATCCATTGCGAACATATTTTATTATAGATATAAAATGTCCATAAAATCATTGTTGTAGTGGCGGCGACTAGCGGTTTGAGCTCAAACAACGCTAAGAGAGAGCTTACGAATGGTCCAGACCAACCTTACGAAAGTGTGACTTACAGAAGATATACTTAGCATACGAACGTTTCGGGAACCGTGCCATTAGGTTAAGAGAGAGGTTAAGGAATAGGTTAAGAACTACTTAGCGTTAAGAACGTTTTGGGGAACCGGGCCGTGTCTAGTAATAAAAATTAGCTTGCTACTGTACAATCTGTCACTCATTGTATTACGAATGCGATTACAAAACATATGCAATAACAAACAAAAAACACAGCCAACTTAGGCTGGAGGTGAATATCAATTACAAAAGGTATATTATGAAATCAGAAAAAGTAAAGGAAGTACATAGATACAATAGCTAACCGGATTAGGATGTATAAACCAGGAATGTCTTTGTGAACAGCATAAATATAGCTATTCCCAAAATATGTCCAAACTTAGATATGAGCTACACAGTGATTGTTTAGCAACAAACAAGGGGCAAATCAATAAAAACTTAACTTCTTCCATTTTACAATTGATGTGCACTATGATTTCTGTTTGGCAAATAAAAACACCACTGTATGTCCATGGTCCAACAGTATTTAATTTAGTGTGCAGCATATGGCTAATTAAGACACATTAGTTTGTGAACAATATAATCTGCAAATGTCAATGCTCTTTATAAAATCCTCTCGGTTAAATATGTACGTATATTTCAACCACTTGTGTTGCTAAGTTAAAGCAAAGTTTCATGTTGTGTCGAGCCTTCTTAGTGTTTTAAAAATAGCGATTTTGATCCTATCATATTAGTGCCCCTATCTACGGAAGCCCTGAAGCCCAAGGCAAAAAAAAATATATATAGTTATTTTTGTCCCAAGACTAAGTTTATCTTGTTTGAACGACTTATTATCTCGTTCAAACAAGATAAACTTAGTCCCTGGGCAAAAACTTTATTTTTTTTACTAAGTCGTTCAAACGAGATACTAAGTCGTTCAAACGAGATACTAAGTCATTCAAACGAGATAAACTTAGTCTCTGGGCCAAAAAAAAGAAAAAACTACTTTTGGCTCAAAGCTATATGCTGAATTATGTCCTTTTGGTGTGACACGAGACCATAGATAGGATTGCAAGAACTGGTTGTTTTGGTAATGTAAGATCATTATATCAGCTCAATACAGCCATTTCGTTAAAGTAATGGTATTGTTAACTTGCTTCCACCATAATATTTGTACTGTAAATAATTTGTTTAAGCATGATATCATGATCTTATAACAAGCACACAGCCAAGATAACAAAGGAGTGGCTACAGGACAACTCTGTGAATGTCCTTAAGTGGCCCAGCCAGAGCCCAGACTTGAATCCGATTGAACATCTGAAATGGCTGTGCGACGCTCCCCATCCAACCTGATGGAGCTTGAGAGGTCCTGTAACGAAAAATGGGACAAACTGCCAAAAAATAGGTGTGCCAAGCTTGTAGCATCATACTCAAAAAGACTTAAGTCTGTAATTGCTGCCGAAGGTGCTTCAACACAAAGTATTGAGCAGAGGCTGTACATTTTTTATTTTATGAAATTTGCTAAGATTTCAAACACACTTCTTTCACATTGTCATTATGGGGTATTGTTCGTAGAATTCTAAGGGAAACAATGAATTTCATCCATTTTCGTAATTAGGATGTAACATAACAAAATGTGGAATAAGTGAAGCGCTGTGAATACTTTCCTGTTGCACTGTATAAACTTGCATAAAAATTGTGCACAAACTGTACAGTATATATTGTGCACAAACTGTACAGTACAATCATAAATACAAACATACAGGAACAAACATAGATATTAACTGTTCCTGCAGGACCATATATTGTGCTATATAGTGTGTAGGTTGTGTTATTCCAGGGAACCAATAGCCTTCCTATAGGGTATGTTCACCACTGATCCTGCAGGATTCACTATATCCATGGTAAATGCATGTGGCTTCAGTGTGTTGTAAGAATAATGCTGTCGGGGTATTCCTACGCTTCATTGCCCTACAGAGTACCGCTACAATACTTACTGTTGCTATGTTATTTGTATCTCTCTGTCACAAAGATAATTAAATGCATGGTTCCCTGTCGTCAGGTCTGAGTGACAACTCTGTCATTAGTATACACACACATACACAGAAACACTGGATGTTAAATAATTACTACCTTCTTAGCCTGGTTAATAAAGAGAGTGAATATGTTAGGAACACACTTTTAACTTCCCACCAACACAAAGACAGACAAACACATCGGTTGTGCAAGTACTGTCAACTTCTCTCAGACACACACTGACACACACACCTGCAACACCTCGATGACAATGACCCTCTGAAATGGAAACATCTGGAAACTTTGATTGACTTCCAATGAGGATTTTCCTATCAGCAACATCCCTACTTTCTCATAGTTCCTCCATATGCAGGCAAGCATTCACACATGTTTTTCTATTCTTGTGGGAACCTGAAACTCACAAATCCATGTTCCATATTCACAAGGTTTAACCCTAACTTCAAACTAAATAACACACTTTACAGTGTAGGCCTACATTTAAATATGCAGTCTGTAACTTTAGCAAAAAAATAAGGTTTCTGCTATTCTGTCTGAATATGTAATAGTAGAATCACTCACATACCTCTGTTAGCCATGAAATTCCAAGTTTAGGTTAGATGGTTTTGATGACATATGGCACAAATCATGACATTTAGCATAATGACATAGTTCACAATTTTCAGGGACCCATTTTGGCCCAATAGTGTAACCTTTACAATTAGTGGCCAAAATTGCAGACTGCATTTTTAAAGTAGCCATAACACCTAAACCTAACTAGTAATGCTTTAACCTAAAAGAAACCCAAATTCTAAAACTATGCAGCAAAAAACTTTTCCCTGAACTCCTCAGTCAGAAATCATATTTTCCCTATTGGGCACCTGCCAAAAAACCTGTGGGTATAGATTTGACGATTTTATATATTTTTGGGGATATTCGGTACCCACATGTACACACAAATGTAGATCACGCACACGGACGCACGCACACACAGACGCACGCACGCACACGCACGCAAGCGCGCGCGCGCACACACACACACACACACATACACACACCTTCTGATGCTGAATATACTAATGTGGCTGCTATTAAATCTGCCTCTATTATAACATGAATCAGCATAACTGTAAATATCACCTCTCCAGAGGGAGCAGATTGTTGAGGCATTTCACTGAGTTTAAAAGACCAAGAATTACCAACAGGAGGGAATTATTTATACAGTCAGTTACCATCTCACATAACTAAAGAAAGAAAAAGAGGGCCTTTCCCAAATCTTGATAGTCACGCACGTACGATCACACGCACGCTCGCACACATGCTGAGGATCACTGAGTGGAAGAAGCTGAATATAATCTAATTGCTAATTATGACTGTGGCAGGCCTCCACAGCAAGCTCAGAGCAGCGCAGCCCAACCGTTGATCAGCATTAGCATAGCGTGTTCCTTAAAACCCCACACATGTCGACGTGCACACATGCACGCAATTTCACACACCCTGTCCCTACCAGCGCCCCAGCAGCCCCACTCACCCCTCCTTGCGATTAATGCTCATCCCTGGAAATAGAACAGCAATTAAATGCAATCAGCGGATCCAGCCCCGGACATTTCATCCTGGGTGCGCGTGTGTAGAACACGCACTAACATGGCCTGAGTGGCATCAGTGTGATGCAGCTCTCTAGGGGCATCTCTGAAAAAAATTATGGAAAAACTACTTTTATGTGTCAAAATGTTATACTTGTTTAAAGTCGCTTTTCAATTACCACATTCAAACTGAAAAAGTGCCATTTCCTGAATAAAAAACAATCGTATGCCTTAAGTAAACTACTTTACTAGAGCTGGGTATGGCCAGCAATCTAATAGCAGCTATCTGGGTGTTTGTGTGAGTAAGCCAATCAGAGAATGTATTCAAAGCAGCTCTGAGTAAAAACCAACTGTATTGGTTGAAGTGTAGTGTCCAAAACAATATGTCAACATTATTGGTTAAGCCATGGTTTGTCAGATGTGATGTTAATGTGAAATATAAAAATGTAAATGTGGTAAGATATTGTGTAAAAAATAAAATACAAATATCTGTAAGTTATGTAGCCGTTATGTTTCATTGTTAGCTAGCCATACAATTGGAAGTATGATTTTTTTCAGTATTTTGACGTCCACGAAGCTTGGGCCCCTCATCCTGGTCAGTCCAGGACTTATCACTTTCACTTGCACATTACCGGTTTCTCATTATAGTTAAGGCACAGCTTATTAGACTTACTAAGTTTAAATAGCAGAGTATATAAGTCTGACTAACTGACAGGTGTCAGTCATTGTTCCTGTGTTACTGTGTGGATGTATGCTGACGTTCTTTAAATATTATCAATTCCAACTCAGCGTATGTTTACACCTATGTTCTCCTTCAGCATCACTAGGCAGCCTCATTACAAATATGTTTTTAAATTACAACATTTCATTCAAACATTCTGTATTCTGTAGTCAATCCACATCCACACAATGGATCATATCAGATAATGAAACAACTTACAAAGTTTTTTAGATAAGTAATTGTTTTGAAATATGTTTTACAGGCTATATAAACTGATCATTTGTATAAAACATGTTAAAAAAATGTATATTAATATATACAAATATTTTAGGTTTCTGATATGCTTTACCTTTTCTTCCCTTGCCAAGTGACATCAGGAAATGTATCACTAAAGCCATTCATTCTAATTAGACTGGATTCAATTTCTCTGTACAAATTGCTGCCAATTCAGCACATTCTGGATCTTTTCGGTATTAAGACACAGCCTCTTCAGTAATTGAATAAGATATGTGCATCCTAAACGGCAACCTACTTTCTTAAAATCCTCTGTGCCTTGCTCAAAATGTAGTGCACAACTGCATATAGGGAATAGGGTGCCATTGTGACCTCAGACTTACTAAAGCATAATTCAGTAAGAGCGGGAGGTAACAAAAACAGAAGAGGAGGGTGAAGAAAGGCATGTGAAATACAAAGTAATGTCCCTAAACTATAGGCCTAATGTGGGTTCAAGACCACGACTAACACATTTCATTTCATTGGAAGAAACTGAAGTGCCGGAACCGCTGGACATTTCGAGCAAGAAGGGGTGGACCAAGGAGAACATTATGCAAATACTATGAAATACTGCTGCCCCGTTGATCAATCAAACCTCAGCATAATAGTCCAGACCCAATTGAATTTACTATTGATACCTGGAATTATCTAGCCTGCGACAAACTGTACAAAAGACAACGCTAGCTTGGATATTTATTTATACAACTCAATGAAGAGGGTTAGTAGTGAAATGATACTACACTGCCAAGTAAATACAATATTCTTTCCCTTTACCATAGACTTAAAAATGCAGGGAGATAGTGAGTTCCAAAAACACAGAGCTTTGGTCCCAAATGGTGCCCTAGTCCCCAAGTAGTACACTAGTTCTTATCGGAGCCCCATGGGCCGTAAAGGGTATAGGGTATAATTTGGGAGGGCTCCACAGAGATTAAAAAGTGACTGAAATAGCTGTGACTCTAGGCTGAATTCATAACCTCCTGAAGAGAGAAACATATTTAAGTGGATGACAGGTCGTCTGAGCATTCAAAATGTCTTTGCCAATAATATGAGTCCTCCTGTCTGTCTGGCTGTGTTGGAAAATGAGTAGTGCTAAAGTTGTTGGTTCAATTAGGACAGGAATTTCACTTACCTGTGATGGGGTAAATTCCATTTCAGTCGATTCTGAGTGGAACTGAAGTGTGCCATATGTCAATTTTTCTTGTAATTGAAAAACCACATTGAAGAAAATTGCAATTTCACTGTTTACCAGAATTAAACACACAAACTCTGTATTACACTGAAATTACAAAGAAATGCCTATGTTGTATGTTAACGTAAACATTATGGCCACTTACCTATTAAGCCCAATTTAATTTTTGGATTCAATATACACATATTTTATATGCTACCGTATGGTTTATATACCCAAAATGTGTTACTCTAAAGCAAGCAATACATTCTATGAGTATGTTCCTACTAGTGAAATATCTACTTTGTTATTAATGTGACCCTCAGATAAATGTATTTATTTTTATTATTTTCTCAAATCAGTAATCATAGGTAATGGAATATTAAAGGATGAATGTGATAATATATGCATGACAGCACACAAATATGGTAGTATTAATTACTTTTTTTGTAATGCTAGAAGTCATACCACAACAGTACTGTCTAACTGATCTTTACAATTTTACAACCAACATTTTCCAATGCATTTACTAACTCTGCAGATTTTTTACCTAAACATTGCTATTCAGTGTATTAGACCATAAATCATTGCTGTTCCAATTAATCCCAATTCGTTCTAAATAAGACAATTTCCAAATAAAACACACACAGGATTGTGTAATAATATACCTACAATTCAATGAACGTCAGCATAAATCGTTTTTACTTTAGATCTAATTCAATTGCCGTACTCAAAAATGGCAAGTATGCAAAATATGCATTGATTACAAAGATTAAAATACAAGAAGGATGATTTCATATTGTTGTCCCTCAATTATCTAGGCATTTCTATTTTCTGGTTAACAATATAGAGTCGTATCCAAAATTTTAGGCACCCCTGACAATTTCCATGATTATCATTCATAAATAATTGGGTGTTTGGATCAGCAATTTCATTTTCATCTATCAAATATTTGAAGGACAGTAATATTTCAGTTCATTGGATTAACAGAAAATGTGCAATATGCATCAAAACGAAATTAGACAGGTGCATACATTTTGGCACCCTTGTCATAAAAACTCATGGGTGACAACCCTGACTGGATATGTAAGCTATCCACCTGTGTTCTGTATAACGGCTGTTCTGATTGAAAATATACCTACACATTTAAAAATACAATATGTAGTTTTTGGCCGCTAGGGGTCTCTCAATCAAAACAATAGCAAAAGATGTACTTGGATGACGTCGGGAAGTAGCGTGGGATCATGGGTTTGTTATCGTTGTCAATGACACCCTTCCAGTCTAGCGTCTCCGGCAGAAAAAATGTTCACTAACAAAGTAATGTATTGTTAAAAATATTATAACTTTATTCACGTTATGTTTGGCGGTTCCCTGGAACATAGAGCAACTACAGCAGTCAAAGTTTATATGACGACATTGAAGGAAGACGAAATGAAACGTCCCGTGTCTTTGAATTATATTACAAATTTCTCTGGGTTTGAAAGTTGGTGGAAACATTTAGGATAATGTAAGTACACAACTAAGAAATATATATAATATAGGTATAGTGATGTTTGCTTTTATAATGCAAACTACATATTTTGTTATTGTTTTGGAAAACTACATATTGTAACTTTAAGAAGGCTGTGACAGTTGGCCGAACCGTCGCCAGGGGAAATGCACCCTCCGAGGTTTGGAGCTTAGAATGCTGTCTCAAAACTATGGCACAGAAGTTCAATTGCTGAGATATATTTTGTTGTCTAATATACTGCAGTGGACATAAACGGTCCAGAAATTATTCCAAATTTAAAAACATCTCAGCAGAAAATTCTAAACAGTAAAATTCGGGGTTTTCAAAAAATTATCCAATTGTTTTTTTTCTGCAAACATAACTACATTTCCACCAAACATGCTGTAGTAGCTACTGATCTTCACTCTAAAATAATCTATATGTTTTTTTCTGCAAACATAACTACATTTCCACCGTAGTAGCTATTGATCTTCACCCCTATGCAGTGCATTACTAGTACATGCAACTTGACAGACAAATCTCTGAAATGTGTTTTGAAACGTCCTCTAATCCCATATCACTGATTAGAGGACGTTTCAAAACTAAAAGTAATTGGAACATGAGTTCTAACAAAATATCACTTTAAGGATGTGTTCACTTTAAATGCTGTTGAAAATGAAATTTTGGTAACACTCCAAAAAGTATAGATGCTTTACATATTATCTACAGAATATCAACACAATGTAAACAAGCTATCTACTAACCCTAGCCCTAATCCTAACCTTAACAATTACCCTAAACCCCATTGTAAATGTACCCCTACCCTTGACCTACACAAATAATGGTAACACTTTATTTTGAGAGTCCATCTGTAGATGCTCTACATATTATCTGCATACTGTCAACAACATTTTAACAAACTATCTAATAACCCTAACCCTAATCCTAACCTTAACCATTCCCCTTATGTTAAACCTAACCTTAACCATTACCCTAAAACATATTCTAAACTTACCCCTACCCTTAAAATACACAATTAGTTTCTTATCAACAGATGGTTTGTTGATAGTTAGTTGATAGTCATATCATCAACAAACTATCTGTAGAGCACATACAGATGGAATGTCAGACTCTCCAAATAAAGTGTAACCCAAATAATCAGCAGATATTCATATCATCAACAAACTGTCAACAAACTATCTATAGAGCGCCTACAGATGGAATTGGGGTCTTATCTACAGGGGTCACATGTAATAAAATCATAAAATTTGTCCTACGCATGACCAGGGTTTGTGTCCTGGTTGTAGCATTACAACAATGCCCAGGGGTCCAGCATGGGGCGGCACAAATTGGTACAGCCTGCCCAGGATAGACGGGCGTGTGTTCAGACGGGGAATGCTGTCACATTTTTCGTTAGTGACTCATTGTGTTTAGTCAAGCATTTGTGAATTCAATAGTGGTTGTATAGTTGCTGAATGTGTAACCTCCCACGTGTGTATCAAGTAAAGGTTTCTTTGTTGAACGAGAAGTGCGATAAGACCCGGATCGGTCTTCGACCATCACACACTTGCCTTGGGTTTGACAACGAGACAAGATTGAGGACCTCCACATAAACAATTTGTAGGGGAGATAAATAGTGGTAAATAAAAGTTAGGGCAGTGTACATTTATAGGGCCATTTCCATTAGAAATACCTAATCTTCCACATTTGCGGCTTAACAGGTAAATGTACATATCCACTGGATTTGAATGTGAAGTGGTATTATAAACAGGTGTGGGTTGTTGGATCAGCCGGAGTCTCGGGACACTAGAGATCTTATCGTCGTCACAGAGTTAGAAAACATGTCTCTGTATATTGTCCTGTTCATTAAATACTGTATAGCTTAGCAGCTTCAATTAGGGGCACTGCCTGTTACAGAAGCAAACCGATTTGGCAGAAGTCCGCTGTGATCGTTTATTCATGAGGAAAGGCTCCAGCCAATGCCAGGATGGAAGATGAAATGAAGTTAAAAAGAAAATAAAAATATGATTCTTGAATTTCATTCTGCTGTGTTCTGTGAGGTAAGCATACCTTATGGAAGGATGCAGCATTTCAGCATTTCAAACCAACACGGTTCTACATTTATTCATTAGACGTTAGTCACACGCGAGCAAAAAACACAGCAGTGAAATATCGATGCCGTGAGCTAATGAGAGAGTGAAAGGATCTAAGGGTTCTTCAAGTGGACCATATTGCGCATCCATCACGGATGGGTTGATGTTGGCTGAGTGATATGTCAGAAAGGATTTTCTAACTGTACCCGTATGTGTGTGTGTTTGTGTGTGTGTGTGTGTGTGTGTGTGTGTGTGTGTGTGTTTGTGAGCATGCTAGCCAATAAGGCTGATTACTGGAGGCCGTGTATCATTGGCTATCGATCAGATCCAGTCGTTAATCATTACCTCAGCCTCAGAGAGCGCAGAGATGTGTGAGACCGAGGGAGAGAAATGAGGGTTAAGGATACACACACAACCCACCCTCCAGCCCCCATAGCTCTCGTCACATTCCCATTCTGACCCAGAAAACACATGTAGGCCAGATTTACATGTGTAAGATACCACTGAGAAGTTGAGAGACAATCTGTTTGATAACTGGATTATTATATATTTTCCATAACATGACAGTGAACCCACTTCCAAACATCCAAAATGCAGAGCTATTCACTGTCAACCTGATTACGTTTGACCAGTTATCACTTACCAACAACCTTTTACCAACACATACCCTGAAGCGTTGTCTGCTACAGCCCATCGTAAAACTCTAGTGTCTGACAGTATCTGCTTTCATATCCTCTGGGAGACGCTATCAAGGGATGCTTGCTCTACCCAGGGTTCTAAATATAGCTTACACTACTGCCACCTGCTGTTGGTTTTAATTTAGACGGTCTCACTGATGATCACTAGTTTACAGTAATCTACAATATGTGTGTACATGATCTCTCCTCTCTCCCTCCCCCTGCTTCTCATCCCAGATGTCCATTACCACCGTCTTTATTACCCAGTGTGCATTGCAGTGGATCAGGATGGAGCAGGGAGAAGTTGGTCAGACAGACACTAATAGTGATGTAGGGAGACAGTCAGGTAGATCCAGGCAATGAACACACTGCCTCAACCTGCTGCCCAAGGACTGTACGGTGAAAGCAGACTGACATACAGATGACTGCAGTCCAACACATTTAAAATCAGCTGACACATTTTTTAAATAGCTTGCTGCCCAAAATGTGTTGGGGAACTTGCCATGAATATATATCTAGGCTGTTTTTGACAGCTTGACCGAGATAGAATGGAATATAATAGATATTGTCTCTCTCTCTTTTCTCTCTTCTCTCTCTTCCCTTTTCTTTCCTTAAATTTTTCTTGTTTATCTCTGGTTTCCTGGTCAGTCCCCAAGGAGGCCTCAGCGTTATTTCTGTCTGCTGTGGCAGAAGCTGTCCTCAGCCCTCCTATTCACACACCCTCTACTCTGTCTGATGGCAAATCTAGTCATACATAACATTAGATGTACCCAGTCTATATCCAGACCCAGTCTAACAGCACCAGACAGTCAATATCCAGACCCAGTCTTACTTTACCAGACAGTCTAGATCCATACCCAGTCTAACATCTCCAGACAGTCTAGATCCAGACCCAGTCTTACTTTACCAGCCAGTCTAGATCCAGACCCAGTCTAGTCTAACATCGCCAAACAGTCTAGATCCAAACCCAGTCTAACATCTCCAGACATTCTAGATCCATACCCAGTCTAGATCCATACCCAGTCTAACATCAACAGGCAGTCTAGATCAATACCCAGTCTAACATCACCAGACAGTCTAGATACATAACCAGTCTAACATCACGAGAATAGATCTTAACACTGGATGAATCAGAGTTAGACTATGTCCCTCTTTCCTCATGAGGAAAAGCAAATGTCCTCCCAAGGTTAATTTTTTATTGTTTTACAATCCTTTCATGGAATTTTGTTCCATAACAGCATAGTAAAATCTTTACACGCACACACACAAAGACACACATACAAACAAATATTCAAACTGAGTGTTGATTGGCTGGTTTGATTGATGTGAGCGTCAGGGTCTTCATTTCGCTTTCACATAAACACTCACACAATCACAAAATATCAATAAACATGCAACACACACACACATGAATAAGGACGACTGGTTGTCATTGTGGGGGAAAAAAACATTCTCTTCACAGAGGGCACAGTGACAGTGCATCTGCTTCTAGTATACTGTGGAAGGCAAGAATTATGGAAATGATATTCAACAGTGCAAAACCACCACTAAACATTAGTGATGTAGCCCACCGGTAAGAGGCTGCTCACAGCATCAGATCATGTATCTCAAGGTGCCCCTCTTTGAATAGCTTCATTGTGGATCTATATTAATGCATAATACTTCCTTTAATGCACCTCTTGTAATTTGTTCTGGACAAGTGCATCTAAACGATGTGTAGGTAGGCATCAAGGATTAATTAATGTTTTAAAAGGGTTACTTTTTATTCAGGGTGAATTATTTATTTCACAGTTTTGCCATATACCCTTGTTACCAAGTCAGAACCACAACAGCTGAGATCAACGTAAGTAACAAACTTCTTATAATTTTGTCAAGCAAACACACACACACACACATTACAGTAACTCACTATCTAATGTCCTCATAAACATTGTAACTATTATGTTGTGGCATCTTGAAAGGGATTCCAGTGAGACTCGAGGTGAAACGCTGCTTGGAGGCCGGTACAAGGGCGTGACTAGGGTGGTGGCATCCTCCCAAACTTGGATATCTGAAACCTCACACCGCCCAGAGGCAGCTGCCTCATATCTCTATTTCGAGCTCTCACCGGGTGGTGTAGCTGGCGGCCCATCCCTATTCACCCAACCAAGCCCAAATAGACTGAACCATGAGTTTATTTCACAACAATAATTATTGAGGATGGGAGACCAGGCGGCGGTGCAGAGCTGACCAGAGAGAGAGGCAGCTTGAAAGAGAGCTAGGAAGGGAAGGATAAAGGACAGAGGTTTAGAAAGAGGGAAAAGAGGTGGGAGAAATAGCGCTAGAGCAAAGTGGGCTTATCTGGAGTAGAAAGCTTCTAATGACAATACCCAGAGGATGTCGATCACCAGACAAGACAGGCCTATATCCATGGCTATCAGCATGACCTGGTTACAACACCCAAAATGTTCGCCCTCACACAATGGCAACATATCGGTACCATTCTGACAAATCCCTGGTTTTACAGAAATCCTGGATTTCTAAAAAAGTTACAGTAATTTTGCAACCCTAAACTTAATATCTTGTAAACTCAATCAGGTTGTTGTGACGAAGAGAGTTGAACAGCAAAGGGAGAAAGGATGTCCATTACAGTAAGCTACTGTATGCTGGATATACCACTGTTTATACTTAATCAAAACCTCCAACTGTTATAGCTGTTAGTTTTGTTAAATTGTCAACACTTGGTCTAATGTGTCCCCAAAATGTGGTGGGTACAGTAGCTACCATGATGGTGTCTTAACGCACCAGTAATATGTTGGGACCTCTTGGTGTTTATGATGAAATGCCGCTATTCCTACCTGATCGACACTTTATAATTTCCCCGAACTCATCCTCCACCGCTTCATCACACTGGTCCTCAGGTCGCGCGGCCTCAGCCATATCCGTCTTTAGTCCAAAGGTGCGTAAATTCCACAAGAGAGCAAAGATAGCACAGATATTAGGGATAATAGAGACTGATCATTAACCGCTTTGTAACAGTGGACTGAGAATTAGCGAGCTCAGCCTAAAGGCGTGAAAGAATGACACCCGAGGTTGACAGTCAGGGAGTGAGTAAGAGGACGGTCAGAGGACGGGGTCTGGCGGGGGAAAACGGTCTGTCACTACAGATAGACGTGGAGGGACAGGTGGCAGGCCATTCTCGCCTCAAAATAGGGCTCTAGCCAGGGCTCAGCATTTCACCGCCTAAATGCCCGAGCCGTGGACGCCTGCGTAAAAACAGAAACCCAACACATCCACGTACATTTCCGAACTGCTCCTTCAACTTAAAATATGCCGCTCCAATTGCTATGTTCCGTTGGTGGGCCATGCGCGCCGCAGCGCGCGTGACCCAGTGGCAGTGAGAAAGTAAACCGTGCGCGGCATTAGTCCAATCACAGCGCAGTTACAGGGGTTCTAATATTAGATGGGTGATGAAAGCTAACAGCTTCCAGTATGACCGACTGTGCCTGTCTTCGATAGCCAATGACCTAAAGGTTTTCCAAAACAGAAAAGCACTTCATATTGTAGGCTAGGCTATATAGCCTAGTCCTTGTCGACGTCTAGACGTATTTTTTCGGTTCTTGTCTGTTTGTGAAAGGGAGATGAGATGGACAAAGTAACCTTTTCGCTTTCAGTGTAATTGAACTTCTTCCCACTGGGCTGCGGGGATAACCGGCAAGACAGGGCGCAGCTGGCGTAAAATGGTGCCACGCGCCGGCAGAGTGAACTGTCTAAACCACTCAAATCATCTTTATCAAAGAAAAAAAATGCTTTTCGTCTATAGGTTAGCAATAATTTGTCTTTGTTTGTTGTGTCATAGCCTACATCATAAATTGTAAGGTTTGGAATCATGATCTACAAACACAGATAATATAGTACATCATGACTGTCCCACAGTATCATCTATCCTGCCACGTCGCTCTCAAGCGACTCCTTTTGTCCAGATTGGGCGCCTTTATATTCAATCGCGAAAGTAGCTATAGTCGGTGAACGTAATCACCCGTGCATGATCCGACTAAAAGCTTCGGTGTTCGGTGAACAATGAGAAAGACGACAAGGCAAGATTAGATTGAGGGGATTGGGAAAGGAGGAAAATAGGGAAAATCACACAAAAAATAAGAAAATAGGGAAAAATCACAAAAAAATAACTTTTTTATCAGGGCAGGGCAATCAAACTGTGGAGTGGTAATAATTGATTTGTGTGAGTAGTGTAGCCCTAAATTCTGAGCAAAAATCTACCAAAAATATGGTTAAATCTGATAAAAAATAAGGTTTTGGTTTAACTGTTAAGTTTAGTAAACAAGTAAGTTACAATTAGGTTTAGGAGTGAGAAAGAGTGGGGGAGAGGGTGACTAGGTGGGTGGTCCACTCTATGAACCCATTCTCAGAATGTGGATGACGTGGCTGATGAAACGAGTTACAAGGAGATCAGGTCACTAACAGTTAAGAGATGACAGAGGAGGCAGCTGAAGGTCTGTCAGCCTGCTTGCACCTACTGTCTGCCCGTCCCCCGAAGAGCACCATGGATGGCTCCAGCTGGAAGGTTTTCTATCTGTCTGCTCCCAGACCCAGGGGCAGTGAGGGCTCAGATGTCAGCAGAGGGAGGGAGGTTGGGCCTCAGCTGTGGGTCCTTGTAGTTTAGGGTGTTTCAACTAGCAGGTCACAATCAAATTACAGTTTTGAATAGGTTAAAATATTAAAATATTATTCATCAATTGTTGTATTAATTTATTTAAAATACCACAGCCTGAATTTAAAATTCAATCGATCAATCACATTTATTTTATTAAGCCCATTTTACATCAGCAGTTGTCACAAAGTGCTTTTACAGATATCCATCCTAGAACCGCAAAGAGCAAGCTAAGATGTGAAAATGAAACACAGTGCCTAGGAAAAACTCCCCAAATATAAGTAGTAATTTGCTTCCCAGGAAGAAACCTAGCGAGGATCCAGGCTCAGTGGTGTGGCCATTCCTCTTCTGGCTGTACCTTGTGTAAAGATTAAGTGTGCATGTCCAATTAAGATCAAGTTGTTTATCCGTACACAATAAGGTCTTGTGAGTAGTCCTGTGGTATGATCCGAAGTTTCAGATCTTCTTGAGAGCTTTGTCCAATCTTTAGACAGATCCAGATTGGCTGCACCACGGACAGCCAGGTTGGCTGTGGCAGTGACATTGGCTTTGGACAAGGTCGTCATCAATCATCAATCCATAAATCAGCAGTACCTCAGTGTAAAATGCAGATTGATACTGGTCCTCCAGCCAAACGAATGAAGCCTGTACTAGGCCCCATGTGTAAACTAGGCCCCATCCCATGGGATTTTAGAGGCATAATCGTTGCCAGCCCTAAGGCATGTATTATTTCAAAAATATTATTTAAGTTTAAGTTTAAACTGACAGGCAAGGGAATTACCACACAGGCCCGTTTTATATCACTTGCCTGCCAGCCCTAATGCATGTTTTTATTGAGAAAGAATAATTTTAAGTTCTGACAATTTTAAGATCTGACAGGCAAGCTTAACATGGAGTTACCACACAGGGCCACTGTCTCATAAAATTTGCCTGCCAGCCATAACGCATATTTTAGCAACAATTATAATTTAGTTAAAAAAGATTGACAGGCAAGCTTAAGAAGAGGGTTTACCATGCTGGGGCCCAGTCTCAACTCAGTTGTTTAAAAACCCAGACTATTCTCAGTTGTAGACCCCACCAAAGTGATGAGTCTTTGGTAATTGCTTAAAATCGAGACTGAGTCTGCGCTTCTAACATGTATTGTTAAGTCATTCCACAGTAATTGGGCTCTATAAGAGAGCCCTACTGCCAGCTGTTTGTTTTAAAATTCTAGGTACAATAAGGAGGCTTGTGTCTTGTGACAGTAGCATACGTGTAGGTATGTAAGGCAGGACTGATTCAGAGAGACTAGGGCAAGTCCATGTAATGGTTTGTAGGTTAATAGCAAGACCTTAAAATCTGCTCTATTATTTACTGGCAGCCAGTGTAGAGAGGCTAGCACCAGGGTGATTTAGTCAAACTTATTTGTTCTAGTTAAAATTCTAGCAGCCGCATTCTGTATCTATTGAAATTTGTTTGGTGACTTATCAGGGTAGCCGGAGAGAACTGCATTGCAATAGTCTAGCCTAGAAGTAACAAATACACTGTACTCATTTTTTGTGATGACAGCACAACCATCCACGTTTATTGGGAGATGTGACAGCAAATATCATTGTTTCTTTGGACCTAAAATTATAATTTCTTTTTTTGCAGGATTTAGAAGAAAGAAATGCTCTGACATCCATATTCTTATGTCCAAAACACAGGCTCCCAGGGTCGACAAATTTGGGTCGTTGCCAAGTTTCATAGAGATGTAAAACTGTGTGTCATCAGCATAGCATTGAAAGTTGACATTGTGTTTTCGGATGATATCACCAAGAAGCAGCATATATAGAGAAAACAAAAGTGGTGCCAAGAGCGATCTCTGAGGAATACCAAAGTGAACCTTTGATTTTTCAGTGGATTTACCATCCACACACAAACTGATATCTTTCAGATATATAGGTTGTAAACCAGGCATGAACATGACCACATAGACCAATATGGTTTTCCAGTTTCTCCAATAGAAGGGAGTGAGTAATTGTGTCAAGAAGCAGTAAGGTCAAGAGAACAAGGACAGATGCAGAGCCTTGGCCTGATGCCACCAAAAGGTTATTTATCACATTCACGAGTGCAGTCTCAGTGCTGTGATGCGGTCGGAAGCCAGACTGATAACAGAAAGAAAATGTCTCAACACGAGAATGACCACATACATTTAAATAGTCACACAATTATCAAAAAACAATTATTCAATATTTGTTATTTTTTTATTGACAGGAGAGTAGGAAGCAGAAGTTAGGGAGACAGGTATGTAGGTGAAGAAAGAGAGGACGAGCCTGTTGCAAGGTGGAATGTGTTTACTGGAGTCAGGAGCTTAGACCAGTAGACCAACTCTGACATGAATCACAACATTCTTAATATTGAGCTACAGCTTTGTGGATGACTATACCCAGTGTGTGGGGCAGTTGCACAGTGGAGATATTCTTCAGTGGTTTTAAGCAGCATATTAATGGCTTCATTAACTAAATGTCACAAAAGAGAATTCAGTTTCCACCCATTTTATTTTTTACAATATTCTGCAGTTTCGCAAACTAGCATATGGTACAAATAACTAATAATGCATGCACCCATGTTGGAGCTCCGCCCAACTAATTGTGTTGACGTTTTATGATATGATTATGTTGAAGTTTTGTGAGGAATGACTGATTTTAACTGGGTTAAACCACTTTTATGCATAATTGTCTTGTGATATTTCAACAGGCCCTGGTCTAAGTACATTATGTTACCCACTATAGTGATGCAATGTGGACACAAAATAAAGTATATTTCCTCTCCAAATGTTAAACAAGCAGTAGAATTATTTTGAAATTAGCTGACTTTTATGATAGGACTTATATGGTTCACAACACTTTTTCATTGACAACTAAAAATGTATGTTTCCTAAATATGATATATTCCCCATAACAATACGGTAAAGGCACAGATTGGCCTGCAGATGGCAGTACTGCCACATTTGTAGTTTTATACCATTATTACTCACCCAATACACACCACCTAAAAAAGAAATGCATCCCAAATGATAGCCTAGTACCCTATACAGTAGTGCACTACTTGGCCCGGGTATAAAGTAGTGTTCTGCACAAAGAATACACTAGAATAATTCAGATACAGGAGTCCAGATCTCAGATGGAGAAGACACTATTCTCAGGCTACTAACAGGATACTGGAGTTAAATGTTACACTATGTAAAACTTTGAGTGAAATGAGATTTGAAATAAAAAAGTAATAGGGTATTGTGCACAGCAGAGTCTCTTCAGAAGGCACCAAGTTACGTCAAGAACATCAGAAATACAGCCTGCAGGGACAGATAATGACTGATACTCTACGTTAGTTGTAGTGATTTCAGTTTCAATGGATTACAGTACATGCACTTCTAAGCATCGCTTGTAAAAGGGACCCAGTAATGATTCAAAAGTTGTAGATAAAAAGGTTATAAAAAATAGTGAAGATAAGTGAATGAGTCTTACCTGAGTGGATAGTCTAAGACCTCCCTTAGTGACACATAGTTTAGAGCTACTAAAAGGGAAAAGATACTCATTCTTTTTAGTGCTTTATTGTGTCAACGTACAAAGAGATGAACACTGAACCACATCCCTACAACGGCATCTAAAACATGCCAACAGACACGCGCTTGCAAGTACACACAAAAGTCTCTCGTGCCACATTCTACTCACACATTCTAACGCCCCACAACCATCAATATTCAACTTTCCCTTCGGTCAAAGATATCCATAAAAAGAATTATATTTAGGTGTGGATATTTCACTGGACTATTGTTGGACAAGTAAATCTGTTACCAAATATGAACTAAGCTAGCTATATTTCTCATCTAGTCCACTTTACATTCTTACATAGCAAAAACGTCAGAAAGCTGGGATAAGACAGAGCATAAAGCTATAGACAAGTACCACGTAACTGGGCTACATCCACGCTACTCTGCCTGTTCTCTGTGTTCCTCACTGGCTACACACAGAAGAAGACGAGACAAATCCATAGTTTGTGGATAATTGTGATGTGCTAAACCTCTACCGGGAGTGTTCTGCTTTATTTTTCCAATGGGCTTACTGTAGATGAGTCTGAGAAACATTGGAGACTTTTCACACCACTCACAAAAAAATCTCCCTGATTTGTCCATTTGTAGGTCAAATACTGTTTTTATTCTCAGTCAAATAGTAATTAAGTTGGCCTTACCGAATCGACCTCAGTCAATAATAAGTACTAAAGAACCAGTAATTCAAATAGTTCCATGGTTGGCGAGGATGATTTTGTGAGGCCTTATAACATGTGCTAAAGAGGGAACAGAGGGCACTGCTTAATACTGTGACGTCCATCCCAGTCACTGCCTGCTTGCTCTCTTTATATGTGTGAGTGTGTATGTGTATATGTCAGTAACCGTCTCCCTAGCGTGTATTAGCATCACATTTGTACTGTAGGACAGCCAGCGGCTACAGTCAGGGTTCACAAGGGAGCCATCCAGCCAGGTCAGTAGTAGTCCTCGTAGTTTTTGGGGTTCAGGCAGTACAGGACCCCTCCGCCGAAGGAGAAAATGGTAGCCCCCCAGGCTAGGCCGTACCCCCAGTTGAACTCGTGATATATCCTCAGACTGATGGTCTCTATGAACTTGATGGGGTAGAGGACCAAACTGCACCCCTGCAACACCACTGGATGACATAGAAATAGAGGAGACATGAATCAAATTGGATGGGTAGACATACTACAGACAATACTACAGATTTAGCTATAGCCTCTGCTTATGACATACATATCTGTCTGTTGGTTGGGTAGACATACTCTACAGATTTAGCTATAGCCTCTGCTTATGACATACATATCTGTCTGTTGGTTGGGTA
>JACXGM010009619.1:0-27382 GCA_016801145.1 Umbra pygmaea | reverse complement strand
TACACTACATTCCCTAAAAAGAGACAACACTGTTTCTTTGGAGTTTGTGCGTAACATTAGGCTACTTCAGTGAAAAATGTAATAGCAAACTTCCACGGATGGAGTGAAATTTGTGCTAAGAAATATGAAATTGTATATGCAGTGTGCGTTTGTCTACTGAACATAGCCAGCATGCACCTTTAACATATCGCTCCTATATAACGCACGTCATAAAAGTATGTAGTCCATTCTAAATTGTCCAAAAACACAACGTTCGTTTTTCTCCGTTTCACTCACTTATCCAAATGCTTATGAAAATGATTAGGCTACTATTTAAAAGGTGAATGAATGACGAATCTTAATAATTTGTCTATGTATATATTACCGTAGTCTCGCTCATTGAATTGGCCAAAAATAAAACAGATTTTATAGGGCCCTATTGGCTTACCTACATCAGACAAAATAACCTGTATGTTAAAAAAACACGTTCACCCAATGCGCTGGTCGTTGCCATTTATTACAGTTTTTCAAACTTTTATTTGACTTTAGTTTCACATAGCTAGTTAAAACCACATCATGGATATTTTTTTTATCTGAATGCGAGTAAATTAATACAAGTAATCTAATATTTGTGGGAAAACACCCTCATCTTGGTTATTTTGGGGATATTAACATGTTTTATAAAACACAGGTATGTTGGTGGTGGTGATAATACTGTCAATATTGAGAAAATTTATGTTGTACCTATTATTCTGGTGACAATTAGAATGTATGTATTATGTTAATACCCCTACATAAAAATACAAATGATAGGAAAACGGTATATTTGCAAACACCTAGCCTATTTTCATGACATTTGGGTCACGATGGTTTGTAATTTTGAAAATGTGGGTCGCCGGGAAAAAAGTTTGAAAAACACTGGCCTAGATTAAGTCAATGTAGAAAATATCAAGGAGTAAACGTGTATAATTACAGATATGAGGAAGTTGATGTATATGATACAGTTTTATGACATTTCCATGATCAGAAAATGTAAATCACACACAAACAGCGCAGAATGTTTAACGCTCATTGGATTAATCAGCTGTCACTTAAATCACTCGTTAAATCTGCGATTATGATTGGATTCTGATAAATGCCACTCTCGTTTTACCAGAGACATTTACACGCACAATGTTCAACTTCCCAAGTGTAACTTAGTTTATTAACAACGGATTCTTATTTAAGTATCTTACTTTGCCATAATACGGTTTCGTATTATATTCAACATTGTATTATGTTTGGTTTCATTCTTGAACAGAAATCTATGGGCGATAATTGTGGGTCAGATGGCTCAGTGGTTAGGGAGTCGGACTAGTAGTCGGAGGGTTGCTGGATAGATTCCCTGCTGTGCCAAATGTTGTTGTGTCTTTGGGCAAGGCAGTTCACCCTAAGTTGCTCCAAGAAGAATGCCCTTGTACTTACTGTAAGTCACTCTTAAGAGTGTCTGCTAAATGACTAAAATGTAATGTAAATCATTTAATTTATGCTTGGATTCTTTTATTTTTAATCCCAGATGTTTTCCAAACATATTATTAGAAAAATGAATTTACAATGTAAAATTAAATATTATGGCATGGGTCAGTTGTTACAACGGCAGTTTTACACCCCTCAAGGGTGAAACTACCAACTTTTGGATGAATGATCTAAAAGTAGTAGGACATCCAATTGGCACACAGATTAGCACAACTTGTCAATCATATGAAAATAATTAATTCACTGTATTGAAGCAATATAGAATATGCTAGTGTATTTTGTTTTAGCTATGTATTTGAATTGGAGAAAAATTGGCTAGTAAAAAATTGAAGTGGCTGGTAAAATTTTGGCAAAAAAGTGAATTTCCAACCCTGGTCCCACCCCCAGTGAGGAAACATTTACAGGAGTTGTTAGACACTGGAGTGGTTAGGGAGTCTGAATCTCCCTTCGACTCTCCCATTGTTGTGGTGAAAAAAAAGACAACTCGATGTATCGATTTCAGAAAGCTGAACGCTCAGACCATTAAGGACGCCTATGTGCTTCCAAATCTTGAAGAAGCATTTTCTGTGCTTGCAGGTTCCAAATGGTTCTCCATTCTTGACCTGAAATCTGGATACTATTAGATTGAGATGGACAAACAGGATAAGGAGAAGACGGCTTTTGTGTGTCTCCTGGGGTTTTGGGAATTCAACTGGATGCCCTAGGGAAGGGGTGTCATATTGCGGACCTGAAGGGCCAAATCATTTCAGGTTTTTGTTATTATCTGGCAGTTAATTGCATCCACCTGGTGTCCCCAGTCTGAATGATTCACTTATTACAAAGAACAAACAAACAACAGAACTGGTCTTGGTCCCCCAGGACCAGAATTGGACAACCCTGCACTTGGGCATAACAAATGCCCCAAGCACTTTTCAGTGGCTCATGTAGAGGTGCATGGGAAGTTCTGGTCTTCATCGATGACTTGATTGTATTCTCAAAGACGCTTGATAAGCATGAATGCCGTTTACTACAAGGGCTTAACCTGTTGAGAGAGTGTCCCAATATTGTATGAGTACTGACCCAAGTAAAATAGAAGCCATAAAATCCTGTCCGAGACCAGAAAATCTGAGAGAGTTGAAATCCTTTTTAGGATTTGCCGGGTACTACCGCAAAATTTTACAGGAATTTTCCAAGATTGCAACCTAAGGTCTTTTTTTTTATCTACACGAGTCAAACCTTTGTTTAAAATGATAATTAAGATGGAAACGCCACTTTTCCCTATTTTTGGTTTTGGTCAAATCGCCTTTTGAATAAGAGGGATAGGGGCACTGATATGATAGCATCAAAATCGCTATTTTTAAAGAAACTATGAAGGCTCAACACAACATGAAACTTTGCTAGAAGTATCACCAGGGGCTTTACACATGAACTTGAGCATTGAGAGAATTGTTTGTGTACACAGAGTTTACTAAAAAGAAAGGTTTTGAACAACTAACTTTAGTAGTTTGTTTTTCTGGTGGCTCCCATTTTGCCAGTCAAAAAGGGTTTTGAATACTTCAACCCAAAAGAGCCGTTTGGAGATAGGTGGACCGCCGAATGCCAGCAAGTATTTGAAACTATTGTAGACAAACTTACATCTGCTCCTGTTCTGGTTTATGCTGATTCCAAGCTACCCTACCTATTGTATACTGACGCCAGCCCCAGCAGGCTTGGTGCTGCCTAGTATCAAGAGCATGAGGGCCAGCAGAGGGTCATTATGTATGCCAGTCCGAGTTTGACACGCAGTGAAGCAAACTATCCAGCTCATAAGCTGGAGTTCTTGGCACTTAAGCGGGCAGTTACTGTTAAGTTTAGTGACTATTTGTATGGGGGAGAATTCACAGTGGTGACAGATAGTAACCCCCTAACATATGTCCTAACTTCAGCAAAACTCGTTACTACAAGCTAATCCAGTATCGAGTAGGTGCCCATAACTAGGACACAGACGGACTGAATCGACGTCCGAATGGTTAGCTCAGGGATGACTGGGAGTCCCAGAAGCAACAGGAATGCATAAAGTAGTTCACTCTAAACAGTCTAGGTGAGACTCAACCCGGACAGCAGGTTGTGCTCCCTGAGGTGGTGAGAGCTATATGTGAGAGGAATCAGGTTTAACAGCCTTATCCTGTAGCGTTGGTTGAGTCCATAGTTGTGACTGCAGTTTTGTTACCCCAAGCATTCATGAATGAATGTGACCATGGCTTACCTTCTGAGATAGATTGTCTAAGGATGATTTTTTGCCTAGAGTCAAATGAAAAACCACACAGTATGAAAGGGAAGCCATTGGGAATTGTTTTGTGGTTTAAGGAACGAAGAAAGCTCAAAATGAGAAACAGTTGCTGTATAGGGAGGAGAGGCAGCTGGCCTTGCCTACTGATTTCAGGGAGATGGTACTTACCTGTTTGCACAATGATATGGGTCACTTAGGAGTGGAAAGAACCCATGAACGTCTTTATTCCCGGTTTATTTGGCCACGAATGGCAAATGTTCTGGCGAGGAAGATCCGGACTTGCGAGCGGTGTGACAGAAGAAAGTCTCCTGTATAGTAAGCTGCTCCATTGGTAAACATACAAACCAGCAGACCATTGGAGTTGGTTTGCATGGACTTCACAACAGCAACACTAAAGACATTTTAGTCATCATGGATCACTTTACTAAGTACGCTGTCGCAAATTTCCACTCGAAATCAGAAAGCGCAGACAGTTGCCAAGTGCCTCTGGGACCAATTTTTGGTACATTATGGGTTTCCAGAGTAGCTGCACAGTGACCAAGGGCCAGATTATGAATCCCAAATCATCCGGGAACTGTGTACACTAGCTGGCATTTGAAAAGTGAGAAACACATTGTACCATCCTAGGGGGAACCAAGTAGAGTGGTTTAATAGGACCATTCTACAGATGCTGGGTACTCTAGAGAACAGACAGAATGCTCACTGGAAACAGTATATCAAACATGTATACTGGACATGTGTACTGGACATCGCTTTTGGTATCCTGAACGACAAATCTTGTCAATCGCACTCAAAGTATGTAAACTCTCTGAAGAATAGGCTAGAAGAAAGCTACAAATTAGCTTTGGAAAACCGCATGAAAATAGCCGACCGGAATAAGAAGAGGTTTGACAGGAATGTAGTGGCTTACAGTTTGGAAATGGGTGACAGGGTTTTAGTTAGAAATGTGCGGTTGAAAGGTACACAGAAATTGGCTCACTCCACACAAATTTATGGTGACAAATAAAATTAAGGAAGTCTCTTGGACAATCCTCGATAGAGTCTACCCATGTAATGAATTAATATAGTGATTTTTTTGGACTGACATGAAACTTTATCTGGTCAACAGTATTTATATTATAGTAAAATGTTTAGGCACCTCTGACAATATCCATGATTTTGAATTATAAACAATTGGATGTTTGGATCAGCAATTTCATTTTGATCTAACAAATAACTGAAGGATACAGTAATATTTAATTACTGAAATTAGGTTTATTGGATGAACAGAAAATGTGCAATATGCGCATGAAAGATATGCCAGAAAGATATCATACACACTAAGCATACATGATGAAAACCCTAATAACAACGAGCTATACATTCAATCACGAAAACCCACCCACATCATGTATTGCAAGTGAAAGACCACACAACATGCAAAATGTAGATAACTGTTTGAAAATGAAAAGTGGACAATCAACCAGCCATACAACCAACCAGAGCAACGAAGTGTCCGGTCGGCAAAACTCCGAACACATCTTGCTTTTGTAAGAATGACTTAGAATGACAGTGCCATTCTTTGTTATTTTCTCAATTAAAAAATTAACTCCAAGTCTACCAGGGTTGCGGCCAAAGCTGATTCGAAAGACTGCTGTTCGCAAGCAGCAGCAACCATTTCTTTGTTTTCCAGTAATTATGTTAAGCCCGCCCACCAACTCTATACACGTTGTGATTGGCCTGACCAGAATATGGTTTTTCCAGCTCGCAAGTCAACGGAGAGTTGCTTGACTGACCCTAGCTGGAAATTATATTTGCTGCTGCTAGGGTGCATCTAGATTTCTAGGCTATCCCTTCAGTGCATTGCATGGTGTTTCAGTTCCTTACTTCCTGTGTTTTCCCTTTGGTGTTAGCCGCACCCCTCTTTCTCTTTAGTGTGGGTTGTCAGAGTCTGGTAACTTCTGGACCGGTTAAATTAATGATTGAGCACAGCAGTGTGTAATTAGACAGTTTGCATTCACTAAATAGACAGCCCAAACTAGAGAGAGAGTGTTGGGCATTGTGATCTGAGGATCCAGTTCATGTTGTGGATTATGTTCTTTTTATGAAGATCCTGAAGCCACTACGAGCAAGGTATTGATGTATGTATCTAGTGTATTAGTCACGAGTACGTTGTATAAGTATATAATTAATTAGTGTCTTTGCCACTAAGAGAGCACGTTGCTATTTTATAGTACGTAGTTGCTCTTGCTGTATTCTATTCCTTGGAACTTGTATGTGTTATCCCCGACCTTTTGGATACATTAAATAATTATGGAAAAGAACACATCTCAGTCTTCGTGTCTCCCTCTCTCACCTACACGACACAACGTGACAATTAACATGTGACCACACTGTTAATAAGTGTGCTGTCATCAGCTGATGTTGACTGATATACACACACATTTCACTCAAGTTATCTCTCTGTACCTGCTGTGCTATTTACGTAAACAAACTTCCTGCTACGCCGTTCAACTGCTTACAAACTATATTTTTAAAGTAATTGAAAAGAAAATGGAATGTAGTCTGATTTTGGGTAATACAAAAATTATGTTACTGACTACAATTGTGGATGAGTAACTAGTAATTGTAATGGATTACATTTTAAGTAACCTACCTAACCCTTTACATGGTATATACAGTGTCTTGCGAAAGTATTCAGCCCCCTTGAACTTTTCAACCTTTTGCCACATTTCAGGCTTCAAACATAAAGATATGAAACTGTAAACCTTTGTGAAGAATCAACAATAAGTGGGACACAATCATGAAGTGGAACGAAATTTATTGGTTATTTCTAACTCTTTTAACATATAAAAAACGTAAAAAATTGGATGTGCAAAATTATTCAGTTAATACTTTGTAGCACAACCTTTTGCTGCGATTACAGCTATAAGTCGCTTGGGGTATGCCTCTTATCAGTTTTTCACATTGAGAGACTGACATTTTTGCTCATTCCTCCTTGCAAAACAGCTTAAGCTCAGTGAGGTTGGATGGAGAGCGTTTGTGAACAGCAGTTTTCAGTTCTTTCCACAGATTCTCGATTGGATTCAGGTCTGGACATTGAGTTGGCCATTCTAACACCTGGATATGTTTATTTGTGAACCATTCCATTGTAAATTTTGCTTTATGTTTTGGATCATTGTCTTGTTGGTAGACAAATCTCCATCCCAGTCTCAGGTCTTTTGCAGTCTCCATCAGGTTATCTTCGAGAATGGTCCTGTATTTGGCTCCATCCATCTTCCCGTCCATTTCTGCCATCTTCCCTGTCCCTGCTGAAGAAAAGCAGGCCCAAGCCATGATGCTGCCACCACCATGTTTGACAGTGGGGATGGTCTGTTCAGGGTGATGAGCTGTGTTGCTTTTACACCAAACATAACATTTTCCATTGTTGCCAAAAACTTCGATTTTGGTTTCATCTGACCAGAGCACCTTCTTCCACATGTTTGGTGTCTCCCAGGTGGCTTGTGGCAAACTTTAAACAACACTTTTTATGGATATCTTTCAGAAATGGCTTTCTTCTTGCCACTCTTCCATAAAGGCCAAATTTGTGCAGTATACAACTGATTGTTGTCCTATGGACAGACTTGCCCACCTCAGCTGTAGATCTCTGCAGTTCATCCAGAGTGATCATGGGCCTCTTGGCTGCATCTCTGATCAGTCTTTTTCTTGTATGAGCTGAAAGTTTAGAGGGACGGCCGGGTCTTGGTAGATTTGCAGTGGTCTGATACTTCTTCCATTTCAATATTATCGCTTGCACAGTGCTCCTTGGGATGTTTAAGGCTTGGGAAATCTTTCTGTATCCAAATCCGGCTTTGAACTTCTCCAGAACAGTATCTCGGACCTGCCTGGTGTGTTCCTTGTTCTTCATGATGCTCTCTGTGCTTCAACGGACCTCTGAGACTATCACAGTGCAGGTGCATTTATACGGAGTCTTGATTACACACAGGTGGATTCTATTTGTCATCATTAGTCATTTAGGTCAACATTGGATCATTCAGAGATCCTCACTGAACTTCTGGAAAGAGTTTGTTGCACTGAAAGTAAAGGGGCTGAAAAATTTTGCTCGCCCAATTTGTCAGTCTTTTATTTGTTAAAAAGTTTGAAATATCCAATAAATTTTGTTCCACTTCATGATTGTGTCCCACTTGTTGTTGCTTCTTCACAAAAATTACACTTTTATATCTATATGTTTGAAGCCTGAAATTTGGCTAAATGTCGAAATGTTCAAGGGGGCTGAATACTTTAGCAAGGCACTGTAGTCTCATATGCCTTGGCTTTCTGCCAATCAGCATTCAGGATTCAAACCACCCGGTATATAAAAACATATTCAGTATTATGTGGAATGTTCATGAATGAACTGTTTATTTATTGTCAGCAGCTCCAGCTCCTTGCACAGGTGCAGGATTGTGAAGGGCGCTCACATGGTTCATCCAACCACATGTCGCTAAGACATCCGATTCTTATCAGACTGCTCATCCAAAAGGGATTTCTATGTCAGCTCATGTGCGTATTACACTCTCAACTGGTTATGGGCAAACAAACCGTCGTTGCTGTTCTTCTAGCAGCAGGATATAATGATGGCAGAATTAACTCGGATTTTCCATTTCAAAATAAAAGCTAAAATAAAAATAAACATGTTGTAAGCTATTCCAACAATGGAAAAAAATCCTGAGTGCTGCCAGCAATGAAGGTTTGGTTGCCCATCACTATCACCAGCTATACTTTCTGGATTAAACTCAACGACACCTGATCTGCACATGAGGAGTAGCTGAAGCAAGGTACTTTATTTCGATTATATAGTGGACTGGGTTGTTGGATGGAAGGATAAGGAAGCAGATGCAAGGAGTAGTTTGAGTAGATGCAGTATTTATTGAGGAATAACGTGCTTAGTGGAAATAAACCGTGTACATATATCTAGGCCAATCTGAACCCAAAATAAATGCAGCAGGAGTTCAGGATGAGAAAGTAAAAATAATGTCTATAATGTCCAGCGGGAGACGCCAAGGTCCATGGAACCAGTTCCCTTCAAGCTGAAGGGATGTTACAGATAAATCCCTTAACCTGAGCAGTACTTGGACAACTTGCGCTGCCTTTTGCCAGAGACGGTCATAACTGAATGTACTATTTAAAAAATTACATCCTTAAGAAAAAATACAAGGCTTTAAGTTGCTTAATGCTAAAGATATTAATATGTATGTTGCCTACTAGCTAGCCTGTTCTCTGTTTCTCTAGTTTTCCGGTTGTGCTTTGGGCGGATACTGTCATAGCGTCCAGTAACTGTGTGGTGGGTTTAGATAGCTACGAGAGATGGGGTGGGGCCTTCATCTTGGTAGCATGCTTACTGCACTGTCTGGAGCAGTGGAATAAAATGTTCACTGTATATTTAACTACATCTGCCCTAATATACTTCTGCGCCGTAGCAGAAGTATATTCTCTATATTTGGCTACATTTGAAAACCGTTTGTGTGTGTGCATAATTAATTTATAATATATGAAGGCGATATTGCTGTCATTTACTGTAACTTACTGTATGCTATTTGAATATACATCAATCTGGTTGTGTATTTGCATTATACAGCACTGTACTATAGTACCTTCTGAAGGAATTAGAAAGGAAGCACGGAAAGAGAGCATAGGAAAACTTAACATGGTGCCAAATGGCATGACAGAGGAGGCCAACTGGCTTAAGATGATGCAGGGCAGAGTGAGGTGTGTTCTGCTGTCCAGTTTAGATGACTTATGGAAACTGAGTCAAACCTTTTGTTCCCAGGTCATTCAGAAAGCCAAGAAGGCTAAATGAAATGCTTTAAAAGTAATCTCCCAGGTAATAGACTCCTCAGTGCCTGGTGAGAGCAACATTTGCCTCTTTCATCTTCCAGGAACCAGGCATTCCGCCTCCCGCCCTCATACATCATCTGTGGACTTGTGGAAGGCAGGGGGGCTGCAAACCCTTCCTTTATCCCTACTGCCAGCTCCATGGCATCACCCAGCCAAACACAGGAGGAGCGTGTATGATGGATTGAGTGTACTGTATGAAAGCACCATTCACTCTGAGAACTCTGCTAATCTACGAATGGGAGAGGTCATTTCATCTCCACATAGCCAGAGACTTTCAATGAACCACTTACAATGATTCATCCCAACTGGCTTGGATTCACTGTACTTTATAGGACAACTCTGGCGCAAAATGAACCTAGGGGTTAATAACACATGGGTACCAAGTCGACCGTTCTCTGGGATGTTTTTATGCTAATCGAATGTGCCCAGTTTTAGTGCGTACTGATAATGACCTTATAACGCTAGTTGTGAGGGCATGGATGAAGTAAAAAGAATATCAATAACAAGGCTCAAAATAGCACCACACTTCCACGGTAGCATAATGAGGGTCCCTACATGCATACCGAAAAATTTAGAACTTTGTAAGTGTACAGACAGTTTATTAAAAAGAAAGTTTAAAAGACAGTACTGTTTGCGTTTACAGTCAGACGCCATCTTGGGAATACAGACTCGACCAGTTGAACCACAAACGCTGTGCTACGTGAGCTGAACTGTGACTTGGAATCTCCCATGGCAAGAGGTTTTTCGGTCATTCATGCAGATCAATGAGCAAGACTTACAGCTGGTGATGCAAACTAAAATCAAACACTATTTGCTCACAGTTCAGCTTCCGTAGCATGGCGTTTTTGGTTCAACTGGTTAAGTCTGTTTTCCAAAGATGGCGCCTGCCTGTATATGCGAATGGTACTGTCTATTAAACTTTATTTTTAATAAACTGTCTGTACACTTACAAAGTTCTCAATGCTTTGGTTTGCATGTAGGGACCCTCATTATGCTACAGTGGAAGTGTGGTGCTATTTTGAGCCTTGTTATTGATATAAAATAGCAATTTCTTTTTACTCAATCCATGGCCTCAAAACTAGCGTTATAAGGTAATTATCAGTTTGCACTGAAACTGGGCACATTTCATTAGCATGAAAACATATCCCAGAGAACAGTTGACTCGGTATCCATGTGTTATTAATCACTAGGTTCATTTTGCACTGGAATTGTCCTTTAACATCTCTATCACTCCCAAAGCACTTTATGCATTCAGGGAGACAGGAAAGATTGAACTTGTTTAGGAAGAGAATGGATGGGCTCTGTAGATTCTGCACACTCTAGAATAGGTCAATGTGGACATAATATACATTGCCCCAAACCTGCAGGAGTATAAAAGGGTTGAATCTATGAAAAAGATCAAAAACATCCAGAAGCAGAAGGCCTTTGTCTCAGACCTCCTTCAACAGAGCAGAAGATGGAGACCAAGTGTGACTCTACTGCTTCTCCATGTCTATCCTACAGAAGTCTTAAAAGGGCGGCCCTCATACTGGAGCTTTTCAGCCTGTAAAACATGCTGCAGACAGGGGTGCGCTCACAGCAACACAACACAATGATCCCCCCACGTCTGAATCCACCCCAACTTGTCCACAATACCTAACAGTTGGCCAGACAATAGTGCTGTGGAGCAATTGTGCTGGAGGATAGTGTCATTCCCTACCAATGGCCCTTCAGTCTGCCCCAGCACGCCTCATCCCATCCCACACAGCACAAGGACGTTATGGGTGTCCTGAAGCACGCGGCAGCTCACCATGGAGGTGCCGTGCCCGCACAATGCCCCTTGTTGAACAGAGGAAGAACAGGGAGTGGCCATGGGGTCCTGAAGTCTGTGGGTATCCCAGGCAGAGCCCGGCACTCTTATTACAGCAGAGAAGGTCAGGGGGCACAAGTGCATGGAAACTGCACCAAGAATACAGGTCAAGAGTGTCGGACACACAGGACAACATGAGCATTCAGAGCACCCAGACGTCCTTTCATACACAAGTCCCACAATGGCAAATAGGCTGTTGAGAAACGGGGAGAGGTGTATTGTACAGGCAACTGTTCCAATGTTATGGAAATGAATGAGGAAAAAGGTGGTTTTGTGTTGGGTGTGGAACGACATTATTTCCCCTCCTGTCATTCGCTGCTCTCATTTGGAGTTTGACGGCGGAGGTGCCCGAGACTGCCAGTTATCCACTGCACAGCGAGACGCACTCGAGATCAGAACCAGTCAGGATCAGAGCTGGAGGGTGTTCGGCGCCGTGTGTGTATTCACACTCCTGACGCTCCTATCACTACACTGCCATTCGCCAGACTGGAAGCTGTTCTTTCAAATGAACAACAAAAGGCTCTTTCCCAATGTTCTGCTTTGAATTGGGCAAAGCCAGCAGCGCAAAGACAAAGAAGGAATAAATGAAGCAACACAAAAAGAAGGATTTAAAAACTCATGTAAGCGGAGCCATCCCAAGAGGGCTGGAAATAGGGAGGTTTAGAATGGGGGGGGCTACACTACATGGGTAGATAAAAGTCTAGGGGAAATTCTCCCATGCTATTCTTCATTTACGTGTTTGCATGTTTGCCCACACAGGGTTTGATTGTACCAGGTCTCAGTAGAGCTGTGCCTCAGTCCTCTGTGGCCAGTCCAGATGGTCTGTTCTCCGGTTCTCCCTCCAGTCACACAGCACATGGCAGGAGTCCACCACCTGCCTCAGAGAGGGGACACAGTCCCTGTAGGATCCCTGGTTGCACCCCCAGCCAGACCTATCCTCCTAGCCCACTATACTGCCTTGGCTCCTGAGGGTCTCCGGAGGAACCTGCAGCTGTGAGGTACATCCAAGGTGCTCCTCCATAGCGGTAAACGCCCCCCACTTCTCTGCAGGTTCAAAGCGCCTCCATTATCTTCGACACACAGGCTGCACACTCCACTTCACAGGCATTCACACGCTAGAACCAGCGCATGGGGCCCACTCTCGCTCCCACACACCCACCCACCGCTAAGCAATATCATTCCCACTTTCTCAAGCATTATCTTTCCCTCCATCTCCCGCTCTCATCTCACCTCAGCAGTTTAAGGGAGTGTGGCAAGCAAAGATAGCAACGTGCTTCAGAGGAGCAGGTTCAAATCTAGTAAATATTTCATTTACAAAAGGAGCCGCTGAAATGCTTTCCATCATTAAAATGACTGGCAATGACACCTATTCAGTGTTTGTCCTTGAGGAAGATGTGATGCAACCATATACACACAAATATAGTCTAGTTAATATAATCAGTCAATGCAAAAAGCAAGATAATCCTGTGATTATCACTCTATCAAGCATTTACAGACACACACAGTGCATGTTGGTCAGCTAACGACTATTTTGTAAAGTATACTATTAGTTTATTCCAACCGTATTGTCAAGATATGCTATTAAGGGCAAAGGATGCCACATGTTTCATGACACAATGAACACAAAGACAATTCATCTGCAGAAACTGAAGCAATCCAAACACCCCAACCATCTCTCGTCACACACCAGAAAATTTGGCCCGTCATCGTAAGACAGCTGCACTTGATTTACACCATCCATTATCTGCCCATTCTGCTGACCCAGGAATTTCATAATAGATAAATTATATAGATGCATGTGTGTTCTAACTTGTAATACATGGTTGCAGTACACACGTTGTATTTAAGTGTTTTAATAGCTGACAGTGTGTTCATAAAACCATACAATAGACATGTAAGCTAAGTCGACGTCTCGCATAGGAAAATGACCAAAATAATGGATTGGTTGTCACATGAGGCTTAATACTAAAGAAAAATCCATTAGTGACATACAGTATAATCTCATTTAAATCATTTGAGATTCTTATTTGATTTTTTTTATTGTCCACAATATGGCACAGTACGATCTGTTTGTTTCACACATTAGACATGTACACTGGAATGCACATGCGACAGTCTTCATCAAACGAGCCAAATGAAGTAATCTAAACCGACTAAAATACCAATTGATGCTTATTAAATACTAATCCAAACCTAATTGCCCACATGTCCTGTTATTTTCTGATTGGCAATGCTAAACAGACGCCACATAATAATCCAAATGGAAGAGGAGAGTGAGAGATGTATATGCAGAGCATAATCGGTAATTAGGCAAAGTGGGAATGAGGCAGTTAGAGACTCAAATGGGAAGTGGATTGCCCATTTTGAATATGAGACTATTACTTTTGGTATAAAAAAATTTGAAACTGCTTTATAACAGCAGTATGTTGCAAATACTGCATAAAATAACATCATCCTACAGCAGTTATGTTGCAATGTTAAGCTGCGAGGAAGAAGCTCATAATAATGACTGGAATGGAGTGACTGGAAGAAACACCATGATGTTTGTGACACCATTGCATTCCAGTCGTTACTAAGAGCCAGTCATCCCCAATTAAGATGCCAACAGCCACCTGTGGATTAACAATACAGTATGAAAATACCTTGTCCAAAATAAATTTGGCAGCAGCTACTGCACTTTTGCTGCACATCTAAAGCTGAATCATTTCTTCTTGAGGGTATGCAGCAGAAATTGTGTTTTGCTTAGTGGGCGATGTAAAAGCCTAGATTTTGAGTTGCTATTAGTCTTATTACTGCATGTTAGGTGAGCGCAACACTTCTGAAGAAACAGACACACTAATACAGAGTCCCGTTTCTACACTTGTTTCCACACCAATTCCTATTTGGTTGTGAGATGTGGTGTAATTAAGCAATACTGACGTGTGGTATTCGGCCAAAATTCCGGTGAGAAGATGTTCTTCAGTACCATACAGTCCTTCACATATGCCTTAAGCGTGGTCTGGGCTGTAACTGTTTCCCCTCAGAATATGTAAAAACATTTTGTGACATTAGAAAAAATACAAATATACCGTACAGTCAGAGGTGGGAATAAGTCATTGTTTTCAAGTCACAAGTCACATTTGGCTGCAACAATGAGACTTCTAATTTTCATTTAGCCTTCAAAACAAAGGTCTGCAGAGTGTCTATAGTTTTAGAATGTATTATGTAAGCTACATTTTTAAATGTATGTGGAGGAAATTATAGGTTAATGTAGAGATAATTATGTAATATAAAAAATCCTATTTTGATGTTATTGTTGTTAATTTGCTTGTGCTCATTATATTTGGAGAGGGATTGTGTAATACATCCAACCAATGTAATCTACAAGAGATACCACTTTTGTGGAAATCTAACGGGGGCTAGATGGGTGTCCAGGCAGCCCACCCAATGGGTTTGAATGTTGAATTAATGCTTTTGTTCATGTCATGCAATCTCATCAGTGACAGTGGTGAGGTAGCCACAAAAATGTTTTTCCCACAAAAAGTATATCTTGTACATTATAGTGGGGGATGGAGCATATAGTGTGGATGGATGTATTACACAAGCTCTCTCCAAAGATAATGAGCCCAAGCAAATTAACAACAATAACATCAAAATAGGATTTATATATTCGATAATGTTCTACATTAATTAAGATGTCAGAGCATCTCCAAAATTGCAGGTCTTGTGGGGTGTTCCCGGTCTGCAGTGGACAGTACCTATCAAAAGTGGTCCAAGGAAGGAAAAGTGGTGAACCGGCGACAGGGTCACGGGCAGCCAAGGCTAATTGATGCATGTGGGGATTGAAGGCTGGCCCGTGTGGTCTGATCTAACAGACCAGCTACTGTAGCTCAAACTGCTGAAAAGGTTAATGCTGGTTCTGATAGAAAGGTGTCAGTACACAGTGCATCGCAGTTTGTTGCGTATGGGGCTGCGTAGCCTCAGACAAGTCACGGTGCCCATGCTGATCCCGGTCCACTGCCGAAAGTACCTACAATGGGTACGTGAGCATCAGAACTGGACCATGGAGCAATGGAAGATGGTGGCCTTGTCTGATGAATCACGTTTTATATTACAGCATGTGGACGGCCGGTGCTTGTGCATCCTGGGGAACACATAGCATCAGGATGAACTATGGGAAGTAGGCAACGTAAGGCAGCGTAATGCTTTGGAGATGTTCTGCTGGGAAACCTTGGGTCCTGCCATTAATATGGATGTTACTTTGACATGTACCACTTACCTAAGCATTGTTGCAGACCATGTCCACCCTTTCATGGAAAAATACCTGCAGCATCGAAGGTCCCAATGACCACAGTGACCTCCATCATCTTCCATTAATGGAAGAAGTTTGGAACCACCAATCCGGCCTGTATGGAAGAGTGGCCAGACAGAAGCCACTCCTCAGTAAAAGGCACGAGAGCCTAACTGGAGTTTGCCAAAAGGCACCTGAAGTACTCCCAGACCATTAGAAACAAAATATCGTACTGTCTGATGAAACAAAGATTGAACTCTATGACCTGAATTGCATGCATCATGTCTGGATGGAACCAAGCACTGCTCATCACCTGGCCTATACCATCCCTACAGTGAAGCATGGTGGTGGCACAAAATACTGTACGTGTGCCAAGCTTGTAGCATCCTACTCAAAAAGACTTTTAAAAAAGCTGTAATTGCTGCCAAAGGTGCTTCAACAAAGTATTGAGCACCTAAACAGTATAACCTGTTTATAAAAGCCTAACAGTTTTGAGATTTAATGCATGAGGCTTATAAACAGCCCTGGTATACTGGCCATTATACCCCTTGTACCATATTGCAAAAATATTCCATGGCTGTTAGCCAATTACCATCCAGGTTCAAACTATGTGGTTTACGGTCAATACATTTTTTTATTTTTATAAAGCACTTATTACAACAGCCGTCGTCACAAAATACTGATACCCGGCCTACTGTCTGCTGGGTAAAACAACGTCACGGAGAATGAAATGAAAGACACAATACCATTATCAATTCCAAGTAAAAAATGCAGTGGACCAGCCTGACCTTTAAAAGCGATCATGGATTAATGTCAGGCTGTAGGCTTTGATGGAGACATTAATTTGGGAGAAGTTCTACAATCTATGTGTTTTCTTCTAATCCGGTCCTTTTTTCACTGAACACTCCATATTTTATATCTGCCTTGGCTGAAAATGGCTTTTTGCTTGACAGATAGATTTTCTCTCACCATTCTTTTGTCAGTGGTTATGTTTCAGTGGTGATGATAATATTGATGTATTGGCCTTTCATTACCTCACAGTGCCACCTAGTGGCACAGTAACACAAGCCACACTTCTTCCATAAGCACACCAACAAGGCCAAGGTCAGTTAAATCAAAACTGCATTGCCTATTCGTCCTATGGCCACATTAACAAAGACTGATCTTGGAGTTTAAAGATCTATGTATTCACAGTTTAGAATTAAACATGTGTAGGAACTGAATAAAAATGTAAATAAGACAATAAGCAAAAAAGTACTAAATCAATTAAGGCCTGGTTTTGGAAAAAAGTTTAGACAAATCACACAGTACCTTGAGGGGTTGTAATCAGTAAACATACTGTTAGGTGAGTGTTTATATATCCACTGTGTACATTCAGGCCTGTTGTCCCTTTATGTGGGCTTAAATTAAACAGAGGTGCTTTGAATCTGGCTTTACAGCATCTTTTCCAGACTATATAGATCTGGAAGTTCTTCTGAATGGGCTAATACCCTGCTCAAATAAATTAATGGAACACACAATCATCACAGTATAACACCAAGACAATTAAACTTCAGGGATATCAATCTCATCAGTTAGGAAACATAAGTGATTGTTACCTGTTTTGGTGCAAATGATAGTGACAACAGGTGCACTGGAGAGGCAACAGCAAGACAACCCCCAAATATGGATTGGTTTTGCAGGTGGTGGCCACAGACAATTGCTCTCTCCTTATACTTCCTGACTGATTCTTCTCTAGTTATGTGTTCCATATGTGCCTTTGTAAGAAGGTTTGCTGTGTCACCCAGTACAGCTTCAATAGCATGGAGGATATACCAGATGGGCCTTTACATGAGGAGACCTGGACTGGGCTGTTGAAGGTCAGCAACCCAACAGCAGGAGTATCTTCTCCTATGTGAAAGGAGGAAGAGGAGGAGCACTGACAGAGCCCTACAAAATGACTTACATCAGACTAGTGGTGTGCATGTTTCTGACCAAACTATCAGAAACAGATTCCATAAGGGTGGCATGAGGGCCCAACGTCCTCTAGTGGGATCCGTACTCACAGCCCAGCACTGTGAGCAGGGCCACACTGAGCACATGTGACAGATTTGAAAGAGTCTGGAGACACCATGGTGAACACTATGCTGCCTGCAACATCATCCAGCATGACCGGTTTGACGGTGGGTCAGTGACGGTCTGGGGAGGTATATCCTTGGAGGCATATCCATATCTATGTGCAAGCCAATGGTACCCTGACTGCTGTTAAGTACTGGGATGAAATCCTCAGACACATTTTCCAAACTTACACTGGTGCAGTAGGCCCTAAGTTCCTCCCGGTGGAGGACAATGCCCGGCCTTGTGTGGCTAGTGTGTAGGCCCTGTCATTCCCCTGACCTAAATCCAGTTGAGAAACTCTGGGACATTATGTATCAGTGCATCCAACGCCACCAAAGTAGCGCCACAGGTTGTCCAGGAGCTCACTGATGCCCTGATCCAGGTCTGGGAGGAGATCCCCTAGGTCACCACCCACCATTTCATCAGGAGTATGCTCAGATATTGTCGGGAGTGCATATAGACATGTGGGGGCCATACACACTACTGAGTCACATTATGAGTGAATGTGTAACAGCCTGTTATTTCAATTGTTTACTTAGATTTACGGTGTTTAACGCACTTTTTGTTTTTAACGAATTACACAATGTACAGAAAAATCTTTCAAATGTTTCGGTCGTCGAGACCCGATGTGTGATTTGAGTGTTCCCTTCATTTATTTGAGTATTTTCTATAGAGCGGCTGCTTGCTACTGCCTCAGTGAAATTGGTGGATGTGAGAACACCAGTGTGTGGCCTTTAACCAGAAGGTGGCAGCAATACTTCACCACTCAGCTTAATGTTCAAACCTGAAGAAGTTGATAGTGGTTTAAAAGCACAAAAAAATTATTTATGAAAAAATAAACCTACTGCGATCTCCCTTCCAAACTCTCATACAAAATACAGTTTATGAAGGTCATTGTTAAAGTAAAGTGCAAATGTAGGAGTTGAAACCCGAGAAGTGATAGTATAGACAGGGATGACAGAATCTGTCTGGACTGTGGAGCTAAGAGAACAGCTGTCAGAAATATGGTAAACCATATTCACCGGATCCATTATTTGTTAATGGTTCAGAAAATATTTGTATGTTTGCCAATGTTTTAAAAAGGGGTTGAAATGAGTTGTATGTAATGTCTGAAAGGACGGAAGCCATTTTAAATTTATGAGCTGGTCTTCTGACTACATCTTCACCTCCGCTCATGATTCAAAGCAGGACTGCCTGACTGCTGTATGTAATGAAGCAACACATTTAAAGACAATCTGTCTAGCACTTGTTCTTATAGTAATCTGTTATCAATACCTTAAAATTATTTTCAAATCCATTTGTATCTTTTTCTAATCCCTTTAAAACATACAAATAGTTTTTAGGTGGCTGAGTGCTGAATCAAGGCTAAATAATTTACCTTAATTCCCCCGATTTTGCCTTGTCAGCAACTCCTCCACAGGTGTGAGAGGGTCGAAGGTCAGTCACATGGTTCCTTCAACCACATGTCACCGAGCCGTCCCAATCTTATCACACTGCTCATCCAAAACAAGAGCCTTTAATCAGCAAACATGCAAAAAGAATATACATTCCCCAACTTTAGAGCACACAGGTGCCCGATCCACACACATGCGGTAAGGGAGCGACAAGGGAATGTATAATGTATTCCCTTATCCCAGGGAGTACTGTACCATTTTGCCCTGCATCGTGCTAGAGCTCAAGGGAAAGTCATACTGAACCCATGGCCCAGGATTGAAACCGTGCACCTGGTCAATAAATTGAATCTGTATCTCATATGTTTTGGTTTGTTCCTATTTTCGTGGTAGTAGAATGGTGTATTGAAGGAAGATCCTAAGGCGGAGGCGGTAGATCCTAATGACTTTTCCAGATCTGCTTTTCCTGTCTATTGGTGGGGGTATGGTCTGGGGCTGACTGTGTGGACTTGTAACGTTAGTATGTGAGCAAATGTGTATCTTTTGTATGTGATCAAATGTGTATCTTTTGTACGTGATAAAGTGTGTATCTTTTGTATGCGACAACGTGTGTATCTTTTGTATGCGATAAAGCGTGTATCTTTTGCATGTGTTAACGTGTGTATCTTTTGTATGTGATAAAGTATGTATCTTTTGTATGTGATAAAGTGCATATCATTTGTATGTGATGATATGCACTTTATCACATACAAATGATATGCACTTTATCACATACAAAAGAGCATATCATTTGTATGTGATAATGTGTTTATCTTTTGTATGTGATAGTGTGTAACTTTTGTAGGTGATCATGTGTATCTTTTGTATGTGATTACGTGTGTATCTTTTGTATTGTGTTAAAGTGTGTAATCTTTAACATTCAGTTTACAGTATAGTGCAGATTAATAGAGGGCCTACCAGCACAGTTCCTCACCACAACATAATTAATCTATGAATTATTGACAAAGTCAACTGGAGATGTGCAATCTAAGATTCTCTGGAGGCAGCTAAAAACTCCCAGCACACTGCTTACTTCCACAGCTAAAAATAATCTGTTTCTTTATGAATATTTTTAGGGACAAGAGGCAGTTTCTTTAGCTAAAAAGGACTTGAACATTTTCCCCAAAAGCACAAGCAGAAAATAAAATTGGACTAATAGTCCAGATTGTAAACAGATGTTGCTCTTCAAAGAAGTGAAATTCATGAATTTATAAAATGCACCCCACAAGAAAGTTTATATTTTTGCAAATTTAAGTGAATAATCACGAGTAACATTGTTTTTCTAGTTTTACACTGTGGCCAGCATGATAAGATGGTAGCAGAGAGTCGGAAGGAACTGGATCTAAGACTCTAAGCTCCTAGACAGTGAGGTCATGTTTTTCACAAATACATAGAAAAAATTGTATCACCTAGTTCCAAATGGGGTAACATGGGGTTCTGTGGAATACTTGTTTTCTGGACCATAGTGATTTTCCTCTGATGTTGTATTCAGACAGACCTATCTCCTCTTACTCTGTTTATGTTGGATGAGGTTAACTTGTTCCGTTAAAGTCTGTCTTAATGTTTAAGTCATGGAACATGGAGAGATCATTTCAATGAACCTGCAGAAAACATTGAGCAGGATATTTCACTCCAAATAAACACCATCAAACTGTTTACCACTGTCACAAAAGAAATCAGTCAAATCACAGCCTGTGTTAGAGGAGGCTTCATTCACTGCCTCATGCGCTATACTATAACAACCATACTACAATCATTAGATAGAGGTTGATTCCCTCTGTCGGGTCATGTTTGCATGACTAAGAACACTTGTCTCAGGTACATTCTCCTCCAATAGATTCGCTAGACTAACATCCTGGAACAGTGTAAACAGTGTGAGACACAGCTAATCGTGATACATGTCCTGATCTTTAACTCTAAGGAAACCAGTGGAATGAGACCAGTTCATAACTACAGATTGGATATGAAAAAATGTATTCGAGAAATAGGAATAAAATTACAATTAGTTTTATTTATTTAATAAATGTCTAGTGGTTTTGTTAAAGCACAATGGCAAAACTTTTCAATATTTCACTATATAAAAAACTTGTTTTTCTCTGTTTTTCTTCTCTGGAGTAACTTAACCCCTGACCTTTAGCGGAGGGCCTCAGGGGTCTCTGACAAACTAGAGCAAGAGAAAGATGGACGACCTCATCGTTCTTTCTTGGTGAAGCACATACCATCAGCATTTCAGGTCACCCACATGTTTTTAATTTGGCCCTCTCTTCAACATCTTTAACATGTCTTCATGGTTTATAGCTGAGAGCCTGGTGTAAAGTTGGCTAGCACCATAGAAAACCTGCTTTCCTTGTGGTCTATAAACTCTGTTGGTGTCTGTGTTACTTTTGTGGGAAAGTAAAACATATGTCCTCTCAACTACATCTGCTCAAGTAAACTGTCTTTATAGTGTTGTGTCTTTGTAGTTGTATAAGTGAAAATGGGTTTGCAACTATGCTCTTGTTTACACGTTTGCAATATAATTATGTCCAGGCCTGCTAGCATTTGCTGAAGACATTTGGGCACCTGTTGGGGAGCAAGTGTGACCTACATTTTAATTTACTGCGATTAAATAAAGTGACTTTATTTATAACCCTTAATGTTACTAATACTGGTAGTGACTCATGTTGTTGCTGATTGGTCTGTCACTGTTCAAACAGTTTATATATTTAGTATGAAATAAGTGCATTGTGTAATACATTTTGTGTTTTGTGAATGAAAGATTAGTTATCCAGAGACACATCATCTAGGCTAACTTTTTAATGTGAGTATGACATCTGAAATATCACAAACACATCCCATCAAACAGGAATCTGCTTGCCATAAAGAATGGAGCTGAACCTGATATTCTGAGAATGAAACAAGTATTGTTCTCCACAAAGTTTGCTGCTTCAGTGTTCTTAGATCTTTCTGTCAGTAGTCACTATGTTATACTGAAGTATAATTACAAGCATTCCATAAGTGTCAAAAGGCTTTTGTTGACAATAACATAACTGTATGCAAAGAGTCAATATTTGCAGTGTTGACCCTTCTTTGTCAAGACCTCTGCAATCCGCCCTGGCATGCTGTCAATTAACTTCTGGGCCACATCCTGACTGATGGCAGCTGAATCTACTTTAGAAGATGGTCCTGGTGCTTGCTGGACTTTCTAATGTGCCCTGATGCCTTCTTCACAAAAATGTAACTTCCTTGAAGTTCTTGATGATCTGATAAATGGTTGATTTAGGTGCAATCTTACTAGCAGCAATTTCCTTGCCTGTGAATCATTTTTTGTTCAAAGCAATGATGACGGCATGTGTTTCCTTGCATTAAACCATGGTTGACAAAGAAAAACAATGATTTCAAGAACCACCCTGTTTTTAAAGCAGCCCTAAATCATAATAAATACGTTCTGAGGGAACTATTTTGTAAAACCGAAATATGTGAAATATGAACGTATGAGAGGGTCAATTACGTTTGTAGGGAACTAAATTGTACACTCAAATAACATTAAATATGAACATATGAAGATCATGACGTAGCATGTAAATAGCATAGTTTTTGCTAGGGCGGAGGTCGGCGATGGTGGATGGGCATATAATTTGCATGCCAGTGTTCGCGAGTTCAAATCCAGACCGGCACTTTGTGTGTGTTTTGTTCTACGTTGCTTGCGTCATGCAGACAGGCGATTGCCGGTTTTTGTAATGTTAACCCTAACCTTAATTGTAACCTTAAACTCAGTAACGTCATATCTAACCTTAACCGTTAGTATCCTCCTACCTAACCTTAACTGTGAATGTTGCAATATATTTTCGAACGCTATGGAATGTGTGGAATGTTCTTGCATAAATCTGCTAAACGAAATGTACCGGAGCAACGTAATTGAAGTACAAATATAGCCTAATAACAAAACATGCAGTTCAAACGTAAAAAACCCTAAATATGTTGGCATATGACGTAATTTAGGTTTTCAAAATAGTTTCCAGAGAACGTAATTTGGGAGAAATTCTGAGATTCACGGTTGTTTTAAAGCTTCCAGTCTGTTATTCTGACTCAATCAGCATGACAGAGTGATCTCCAGCCTTGTCCTCGTCAACACTCACCGGTGTTAACGAGACAATCACTGACATGATGGCAGCTGGTCTTTTGTGGCAGGGCTGAAATGCAGTGGAGATGTATTTTTGGGGTTTATGTTCATTTTCATGAGAAAGAGGGACTTCATCTGATCAAGTCTTCATGACATTCTGGAGTATATGTATGCAAATTGCCATCATCATACCTGAGGCAGCATACTACAGTATGTAAAAATTAGTATGTGTGGCATTCTCAAAATGTCTGACCACAATTGTACTCTTCCAGAACTTAGCACACACAAAGGCTTTTCAACATTTCCGCAAATGGCAAAGTCTTTCTTAACATGTTAGGAAGAAGATGTACTCTCTCCTCCTTAACGTCCTTCTCCTCTGATGCAGCCTCTTAATGACAGAAACAGAATCTGCTCTGCATACCTTTACTGGTGGAGTCATTAAGCCGAGGTTCCTCAGGGACCCCTCACAGTCTGCTGCCTGGATCATACCACTAGTCTCCTGTTTGTTCTGGCTTGGTATGGTTTCAAACACAATGCTTGGGGGACATTTCTACACTTAGAACTAGCACTTGGGGCTGAATATCACATGGGGCAATTGAAGAAACATAAAAAAACTAAAACTTTACTGAAATAGTGAATACATAGCTCATGTTCTGGGAAGGGTATTTATATACTGTGTATGCAATCTCAAACATCACAGTCATGAACCAGTCCATTTTCCATAGGGACAGATTGAATTTCTATGGAAGATGTTTTCACATTGTATTTAGACGTTTACAGAATCAAAAATGTTGCCATCTGATTATGGCAGTTGTGTTATTGATTGAAAGAAATACAAACCAATTTAAACATTTATTTTGTTAATATCTTTTGGATAAATTATATATAATAGCACATAGCTGCTCTAGTGTGTTGACTCCATTTTAAGTGTACAGTAGGCACGTTTTTCTAGGTCATCATTTCACTGGTTATTCAATCAGGTTACAGTGGTATCCTGGTCACGGCATTCTGGCTATGCCTGGAGGCTCTGCTAAGGGCAGTGCAAATTGTTACAGCGCTGCCCGGGGTACAGTACATGGGTGAGTAGTCGGAAACAAGGTTGTTCAGCTATGTATTAAATCACAATTTTATAAACTTGCCATACTCATATACGACCTCAACGTTTCCAAGTTGAAAGAGCAATGTGCTAATAATGGGATGGCCTGGTGACATGTTTTAGCATTTAGGCCGGTGGAAGCTGTCTTGAATGGTGTGAAATTGGACAAATTATCCACAATCAAAATCCTTGAATGGGGATCTCCATCACGGTAAAAGAACATCCCAGCAAGAAGGTAGGAAAGACAGTAGGAATCCAAGGCCAGGGAGACAAGTCTGTGGGGGAAACAGTGTGGAAGGGCACAGACAACGGCTGAGCAGGTGCACAAACCCCAGCTTCCTATACTGCTCTGTGAATAAAATAAATACAAATTATAAAAAGCTTTATGAATTCAGCAATAAAAAATATTCTGCATTGGAATAAGAAAGTAGTTTAGGTCACTTTGGAGAACATTATTGCAGCCACACTTAGGTAACTAACTCAGCAAGCCGTATCACGCAACAATTTCCATCCTGCCTACAGAACCAAGGTTTTGCTCTTAGATTGTGGTTACATTTTATCAGAAGCTGTATAGCTGCAGGAATTATCCCATTCATTGACTTCTACATGATGACTTCATACATTCAGACAGTGATAATGAGATAATGATTCTCATGCCCGAAAAAAGAGAATAACATAGAAAACCATTTCAGCTGGACATAGCTTGGGAAAACGGGACAGTGTGATGTCATTCCCAACATTACCTGTCTGCACATCTGTGTTCTATGGCCCAGATTGTTGCCTGGAAACGCTGCATATTTTCTGTTTATTGTCTTTCTCCCACTTCCTTCCCCTCCAGGCCTGACCTTTTAACTTAAAAAGAACAACAAATGAAGACAGACAGAATATATTATTGTCACCAGTTGCGGGCGGTGAAGTGACGTTGGGGTATTCACTGGCATTCTGCCACAACACTAAAAATGACTTCACATGTCCGGTATAAGGAGAAATCCTCAAAGTAAAAGTCCATCACACGCGATTATCTCATGAACCCTACATGGTAGTATTGTCTGGTACCGTTAGAGAGGAGATTTGGTTGCAAATAATAAGTAGTGGATTGTCTATGTGGGTTCATCAGAGCCGGAGATATCGCACATCAAAGTTTTTAGACTGACTTTGTTTTACTTAAAACATTACAGACTGGAATTAGGAAGTGAAAATGACAAGCTAACAACTCTGAAATGATGTAGGACATCATCCTGCACAAGACCAACAATTTCTGGAACGGATATATCTGGGTTTTAACAAAGGGGTAGGAAAATTGTGAGGAAAAAAAGTAAAATAGTTGATGTGCGATATCTCCGGCTCTAATAAACCCACATAGACAAACCACCACTTATTATTTGCAGCCAAATTTCCACTTTCTAACGGTACCAGACAATCGCGTGTGATGGGCTTTTATTTTGAGGATTTTTCCTTATACCGGCCCTGTGAAGGCATTTTTTGTGTTGCTGGCAGAATGCCAGTGCATACCCAAACGTCACTGCATGGCCCGCTGCTGATTGTCACCCATTATTAATAGCCTATGAATTGTAGTCAGTTGAATACACCTTCAGAGAAACTTCCTTTGTGCTGGCTGTGCAGTAACATGGTAGAAGTGAAGGCTATCTGACTGCTGTCATGCAGCCCTGTGACACTGTCACTGCAGATAGGACCAATACAGGGACAGGACATCTTGCTCTATCTAACAGGTATTCTTCCTTCAGGTCCCAGCTTATTGAAGTTCAAAAATACATTACCAAAAAACTGAAGTCCAAAAAAGCATCTGCACACATACAGTACGATACATTCAGAATGTTAAATGTCATAGATGTTGAGCAGAGCTTTTCACACCCTCGGTCATCCCAGCTAATATATTTTACTGAACAGTGCATATGAAAGCATTTTTCTTTAAAATAGCTAGTCCTTTGGTCCTATCTCTGGCTATGGAGCTTAGGAATGCAGTGAACACTCTCTGTGAAGGCTTCAGCTCTTGATACCTTGAGCTAGGTTGGAGTCCCACTCAGGGCCGTCGCTAGTGGGGTGAAAGGTGGTGACAATTATAGGGGCCTCCACTGCACAGGGGGGCCCAAAAAATCCAGCAGTTATTCTTTATAGGCCCCTGTTATGTGAATAATTCTAATATTTATAGTAGTTCTATGCCTAAGATTTTAATGAAAACCACAGAAACATGCAATTTGGTTAAAGAAGCTTTCCAAATATCTGCTTCTTTCCCCTCCCTAAAATGGTTTAGTCAGATCCGAAGTATAATTATTCATTTAGTGACAAACATTAGATAGACCCATAGCCAATGAAGTTGTAAGTCCCACCCCAACTCGTGAACAGAACCAATCAGAGTTGAAGCGGCAGCTGAAGTTAACTATGAACTTGGAGTAAGAGCAGGAGAGGGAAAGGAAAACATAAATCAGGGTACCAGAAACGTCATGAAAAGAAGGAAAGGTAGGCCAGGACAGTTGCTGTATCCCAGTCCATCAAGACGTTCTCTGAGACAGGTTAATGTATTGTCAGTTACTTCGCTGCCCGAATTTGAAAAATACCGTCTACACTTTTCATTACCAGGGCGCAGCGAAATCGACCAAATGATTACGTGGTCAAAATCCCGTCTTTATTATGCTATTGTGTAGTGGGAAAATAATGTGTTCACAGGACCAAATATTAACTATCTCCACATTGGGCTGCACAAGGCATGTTTTTGTGTCCAAATAACTATTCTAGTTGGCTGGCCAGAATGTTGGAGGTTTCTACAGTAAAGTGTTTGTTTCCCCACCTGGGGTGGGACAGTTCAATATCATGTAAATGTGTGAGGCCATTTCGGTTGTATTGGTATTCACGCCAGTACGGCGGTTCCACAGGAAACGTATGTTTTCCCCCCTTGGAAGGGACATTTCAATTACATGTAAA
>JACXGM010009618.1:11886-27434 GCA_016801145.1 Umbra pygmaea | reverse complement strand
GGGAGTAGCTACTACTATCAACACTGCCTGGTGGCTCAGACGCGTTCTTATCGTTAGCTACACTGGGATTTTCCTTTTCTGGCAACTGCGTCTGAAGCCGAGCCTCTAACTTAGCTATCTTAGCAAGAAGGAGAGAACAGCAACTGCAGTACGACATGCTACTTAGCTTTCGACTGGTCGCAGTAGATGAGAGACTCCTATGTTGTCCAATAGCGTCCCGGGGTAGACACTCGATTTCGAGGCGGAAGTTTCCGAAGTAGTTTCCCAAGGCAGAAACTCTGTGTGTCCAAAAATAGCGTCTCGAGGTGAAAACGTTGAAACAACAATAAACTAGTACTTTGGTAGACTCGTAAAAATAGAGTTTAGCGTATATGATAAAATATAAACATTTAAGAGCTTGGCAATTTGCCAGTGGCCAAGAGCAAGCAACAACACAGGCTAGTGACGTGAACCGGAAGTGAAAAGAAGTCACGGTTGTAGTCAGTCTCTGTTGGAGTATAAATAGAAATGTGATCCACTGGACTGTCTGTGATATGAATACCACATGAAGACTGTGTGTATGATAAGAATACCACATGAAGACTGTATGTATGATAAGACTACCACATGAATACTGTATGTACTCTGGTCTTGTAGCCTGTTTTTATGTGTTTATTTTATTGAATAAAAAATAATTTAGTTTAGTAAAAAAGGCAAAAGTAAAAAAAATTAGGAAAATAATAATAAAAGTATTAGAGGTAAATTAGGAATATAAAATCTATAATTCATTTGTAAAGCAGGAAGGAAAGCTGGCAAAAAATTGCCAACTGCGTATACATAAATGTGTCAGTTACAAGGCTCATTGATATCACTGACCCGTCATTAAGGCATAACTAGATCGGACTATAATTACAATTGTGTATTCCATTATACCAATTTGTTGATTAGATAAATGCTTTGAGCAGGGTGTTTTTAGCCTGTAGTAAAAGTCTTTCCTTGACAAGGGCACATGAGACTTTTTCAACTAGTTGGTCTCTCAACATCTCATCACTCCTGTCACCAAAATCACAGATAACCAGAAACACATTCAGGGTTGCAAAATAGTCCATCACCGACTCACTGGGTCTCTGCGCTCTCTGTCTGAATTTATGGTGGTCAACCACACCATTGATTGCTGGAATGAAATGTCCCTGTGGGTGGAAAATATCCTTTGACCTTCAGTTCCGAGGCAATGTAATTGTACTGCATGCTTCCTAGCATTCGGCCAGTCATCTCCCGTAGCATGGATAGCCACTAAGTAGTTGTCAAACATTTTCAACCATGTGGTGAAAGGCTTAGTAGATAGACCAGGGCAAGGCTGGAATGTAGCACGTAAAGATGCTAAAACCGCTGCCTTCCTCGTCACCAGTCTTGTTGGGTTACTACCTAACTCTGAAAGATGAGCGCACACAATATGTAGAATTAAGGGTAACTTTACTCTGCGAGTTCAGCATGAAAAGAAACCCTTCAAACTTAGCACGTTACTTTACTCCTATCCTACTTCCTTCTCCTATTTTTATATCTCTAAGTCTCTAGTGGTGAACTTGAGTAACAGGACACAACACCATGTAGGGATGTAGGGTTTGAGCATTGCCTGAAGGTAGGTAGGAGGAGCTCCTTGTTGCTCTGTAGGGAGGCACCATGGCCTTGTAGAGCAGTGGTTCCAAACCCCCTCCTCGGGGACCCCCAGAGACGTTTTAATAAACCCTGAAATGACACAACATATTCAATTAGTCAACTACACATTAAGCTTTTGACTAATTGACAGGGCTCTCAAGTTTTAAAGAAAGGGAAGAGTGACATCACCCCATCAGGGGGTCAAGGGGGGGGCGGGTTAGTTGGGTCATGGGAATGGGGGTGTTTTATTAATAATAATTATTAGTGTTTTGGTTGTTGATATTAATAATTGCTCAGACTTGCAGAAGAATTTCCACATTTGAAACAGTTTGGCTCAAGCCTAGCCATTTTCAGGCTCCTGATTGAGGACAATGTCCCATCCAGAGACAAGCTGTTTTGTGTTGAGGTTTTGTTCAAACCAACCATTGAAAATACCATCTCGGCATCAGCATTAAAATTTGGAAGCACTAAAAACAAGGCTGCGATCTTTGATAGCCTCCGAAATTGGTTCAAGACAGTAGGGCTGCACAATTAATACATTTTTTATCATGATAACGATTTTGGCTTCCCACAATCAAATTCATGTGATTGACGTTCAAAGACCCCCGATGCTCTAGAACAGTGGTGGGCAATTATTTTTGCTTCAGGGCCACATTGAGCTTTTGAAACCAAATGAAGGGCCACATTTTATAACGATGCATGAAAAATAGGAAATGTAATTTCATTAAATTAACCCCGCCCCCTACACAGTTAGGTGCGTATCGTACAGAAAATAAATGTTTTGTTTTGTAAAACCTTGTTTGACTGTAATGTTTTTAGTTTACCAAAATATAGTCAGTGAAAAGTACCCAACTTTGAGACGCTACGACTTTAATCCACATGGGCAAACCACTTCTTATTATTTGCATTGGCAATATTTTATCAGCGGAACCCCCTCTTTCCAACCATATTGGTACCATGTTGGTATTGTTCAGGATGATGTCCTACATCATTTCAGAGTTGCTATTTTGTCATTTTCACATCCTACTTCCTGTCTGTAATGTGTTTAGTAAAAAAGGCAAAAATAAAAAAAACATGATCGATATCGAGGCGCAATAGCTGTCGCCTCTGATAAACCCACATGGATGAGCCAACACTCATTCTTTTCGGCTGATCTTTGTCTTTCCAACGGTACCAAGCTTTGGTTGCTAGCATATACGGTTTGCGAGATAATCGTGATACAATCGCGCTTGACGCTCAAGAGCATCGGTGGGTCGCATCTGGCCCGCGGGCCGTAGTTTGCCCACCCCTGCTCTAGAACATCAAGCGCGATCATCTCGTACATGCTAGCAGAGGTGGACATTTACTTAAAGTAAAAGTACTTTTTCTGAGTAACTCTAAGTTCACAAGTTTTGGGAAGTCCCTACTTAAGACCAAATTGATCAGGTAAAGGGAGTACATATACAAACAAGTTTTCATTGTTTGTATCAAACAAGTTGTGAATTTGGAGATCATGACTTACTCTGTGCTCAAACTGATGCTTGGAGCACCAGCCGTTTCCAGTGGAAATCAAGTGAACATTTACAGGATATGATTTTTTTAATTGGTTGTTGCATTAAATCTTACCCAGATACAATAGTGCTATTTTCTGATTGGCTATTGTGTAGCCCATTTATTTTTTTGTGATTGGCTGATAAGTGGCAGGCTCGACAATCCAGGGGAGACGCACTTAATTCCTGCCAGTTCCATAGTGAGAGTGGAGCAGCATATTAAATGCATTATACAAAAACATTTCGTTGTGAGAAATACAATGTGTGGCGGGAGTGCGTGACAAAAGAGTGAAATGAGTGACTGTCATGCTCAATGCGTGACACTTGAGAGCCCTGAATTGAATAAGGTGTGCCATTTCAGAGTTAAAACAAAAAAATGCCTTTAAGAGGCTCCACCTCCCATGACAGAGCCAAGGCTCTGCCTTCCACGACAGTATCAGAGGCTCTGCCTCCCAAGCCGGCTCCAGAGGCCTCGCCTCCCACACTGGTGGTAGAGGCTCTGCCTCCCACGCCAGCTCCAGAGGCCTTTCCTTCCACGCCGACTCCAGTGCTGACTGCTCCACCCCCTTTACCGGTGCTAGCTGCTCCACCCCCTGTACTGATGCTGGCTGCGTCTCCCACTTCACCGTTGCTGGCTGCTTCGCCCCTTCACCGGTGCTAGCTGCTCTGCCCCCTTTACTGGTGCCGGCAACTCCACCCCCTTTACCGGTGCAGGCAACTCCACCCTCTTTACCAGTGCTGGCTGCTCCACCCCCTTTACCAGTGCTGGCTGCTCCACCCCCTTTACCGGTGATGGTTGCTCCACCACCTTTACCACTGACGGAGGCTCCGCCCGCCAAACTGGTGCCTGCGACTCTGCCCCCCATTGGTGCCAGCAGGTCCACCCCTGTTTCGGTTCCTCCGGCCCCCCTCTCTCCCTTGTCTGCTCTTTTAGGGGGATTGTTGTGGCCACTCCTTTCGGGGGGATACTGTAACGGTCCCCCGCCTCCATGGAGCCTGAGTTGGTGACTATAATACCGGACATATTCTACCAATAGATTGTCTGTTTTCACATTTTCGAAGCACATCAGGTCCCAATGAGTCATTATAATAAACTCAGTCCTTTTTCAGGACACTGTATTTTAAAGATAACTCCTAAAAATCGAAATAAATTTACTGATCATCATTGAAATTGTTCAAACAATGTTTTCCATGCTTGTTTAGTGAACCATTAACAATGAATGTACATATATGTGAAACGGTCATTAAGACACCAACAGCTTACAGACCGTAGTCAATTAAAGTCAGTTATGAAAATTGAGGAAATTAAAGACACTTCTACTCACTCTGAAAAACACCAGAAGAAATATGCCCATGGTCCCTGCCCATCTGTGTGAACGTGTCTTATGCATGCTGCTAGGAGGCATGAGGACACCAGATGTGGCCAGGGCAATACATTGCAATATTCATACTGTGAGACACTTAAGACAGTGCTACAGGGAGACAGGAAGGATAGCTGATTGTCCTCGCAGTGGCAGACCACATGTAACAACACCTGAACAGGATCGATACATTCGAACATCACACCTGCAGGACAGGTACAGGATGGCAACAACAACTGCACGGGTTACACCAGGAATGCACAATCCCTCCATCAGTGCTCAGACTGTCTGCAATAGGCTGAGAGAAGCTGGACTGAGGGCTTGTAGGCCTGTTGTAAGGCAGGTCCTCACCAAACTTCACCAGCAACAAGGCTGCCTGTGGGCACAAACTCACATTCGCTTGACCAGACAGGACTGGCAAAGACTGCTCTTCACTGACAAATCGTGGTTTGGGGTCCCTTATTGTCTGGGGTGTTGTGTCAGCATCATCGGACTGAGCTTGTTGTCAATGCAGGCAATGTCAAGGCTGTGCATTACATGGAAGACATCCTCCTCCCTTAAGTTGTATCCTTTCTATAGGCTCATCCTGACATGACCCTCCAGCATGACAATGCCACCAGCCATAATGCTTGTTCTGTGTGTGATGTCCTGCAAGACAAGAATGTCAGTGTCCTGCCATGGCCAGCAAATAGCTTGGTTCTCAATCCCATTGAGCACGTCTGGGACCTATTGGATCTGACGGTGAGGGCTGGGGCCATTCCCACCAGAAATTACAAGGAACTTACAGGTGCCTTGTTGGAAGATTGGGGTAACACCTCACAGCAAGAACTGACACATCTGGTGCAATCCATGAGGAGGAGTGGCACTACAGTACTTAATGCAGCTGGTGGCCACACCAGATACTAAATGTTTCTTTTAATTTTAACCCCCTCATTTTTGTTCAGGGACACATTATTAATTTATGTTAGTCACGTCTGTGGAACTTGTTCAGTTTATGTCTTGGTTGTTAAATCTTTTTATGTTCATACAGATATATATGTTAAGTTTGCTGAAAGTTAAAGCGATTGAAAGTGAGAGGATATTTCTTTTTTTGCTATAGTTCCTGTTTGTGCTTGGTCTCACTGTTTTTCATTGTTAGTTGTCATGTTTGTACGTGCAGTCATTTTGATGTTTCTAGGAGCTGTTTTGACTCACAGTAGGCTTTTTTATTTTTGTCCTAGAGTTTCTGTTTGAATTAAAATTACTTTATTTTCACTTCACACTGCCTCTCATCTCCTTTCTTCACTGCATTTGTGACAGTTTCTTATCACCATGAGACGCTCAACGTATCATTTTAAGAGTTAGGGAGCTTCTGACTGGTCTGTTGTAGCCAAACACACAAGGCCACTGTGTATGTTGAAGCATTTGAAAGGAGCTTGACAAAGCCTCATGGCCGATAGTTACTGTGTGTAGTATTGTGCAAGAACTTTGCATTCATAAACTTTGTGATCATTGTGGTCACACTATTGGAGGTTCCTAGTAAAAATTATGATAAGTTGTGGGTGCTAAGCCTATTACAGTAGAACTTCAATTTAAAATACATCAGTAAAGCTGTAGAGAGTATCTGGATTATTATCGAGACCGTACAGTGCCTTGCGAAAGTATTTGGCCCCCTTGAACTTTTCGACCTTTTGCCACATTTCAGGCTTCAAACATAAAGATATGAAACTGTAATTTTTTGTGAAGAATCAACAACAAACATGAAGTGGAACGAAATTTATTGGATATTTCAAACTTTTTTTCAAATCTCCATCCCAGTCTCAGGTCTTTTGCAGACTCCATCATTCTTCCAGAATGGTCCTGTATTTGGCTCCATCCATCTTCCCAACAATTTTTGCCATCTTCCCTGTCCCTGCTGAAGAAAGCAGGACCAAACCATGATGCTGCCACCACCATGTTTGACAGTGGGGATGGTGTGTTCAGGGTGATAAGCTGTGTTGCTTTTACGCCAAACATAACGTTTTGCATTGTTGCCAAAAAGTTCGATTTTGGTTTCATCTGACCAGAGCACCTTCTTCCACTTGTTTGGTGTGTCTCCCAGCTGGCTATTCTATTTCTCGTCATTAGTCATTTAGGTCAACATTGGATCATTCAGAGATCCTCACTGAACTTCTGGAGAGTTTGCTGCACTGAAAGTAAAGGGGCTAAATAATTTTGCTTGCCCAATTTGTCAGTTTTTTTTGTTGTTAAAAAAGTTTGAAATATCCAATAAATTTCCTTCCACTTCATCAAAATATTACAGTTTTCTATCTTTATGTTTGAAGCCTGAAATGTGGCAAAAGGTCGAAATGTTCAAGGGGGCCAAATACTTTCGCAAGGCACTGTAATTGAAGCTCTCCGGCTTGACTAACAGGCACTGTGATTGTACATTCAGTTATTGGGACAAATTAGGTTGGAATTGTTGTGCGACAGTGGAGAGAGGGTTTCAAATTCATACAGGTAGTTAGGGACAGCCATTGTTGTTTAACCATGGAAAAAACAATAGCACACTAATGGCATATTGGTTAGCATTATTAGGGCTTAACTAAACCTAAACGTTATTCTAATACATGAATATCATGTTCGATTATCTAATTGAACTCTATTAGGTCAACCAATCTTCAGACAAGTGAGGTTTTGTGATATGTTTTCATAATAAACAGGATTCATCTATATTCCACTGTGAGGCACTCTCCCTCTTAAGTAAGTAGATCTGAGAGTGGAAGGATAATGACTATCTGTAGGAGGCTGCAGGGTAGACATCATTAGGTTTAGTGTCCTTTCCCTCAGGAGACTTCATTATGCAATGTGACACAGACAATAGTCTGCTTACCTCACAACAGAAAATACGTCAGCACACATTGAACAACATGGATTTCAGTTTTACAGACTGTTGAAGTAACAGTACAATATATCTTACTTGGAACATATTTTTGTTAGCTGAAATTCATTATAGTTTTATTATCTGCACCTTTAAATTTGATGAGTGTGATAAACCACTGAAAATACATACAGCTAGTACATTAGACCTACTATTACAATTGTCAAATAGATATAGACAGATCTATAGAGGTGATGGGTTTATGGACTGAAACTGATGCTGCCTACAGGTGAGGTGGGATTGAAATCCATACATAAAGTCTTGTCTTTGCAACAATTAGTTACCATCACAAACAGAATGATATAATCAATAAAACATGAGACAGTGTACTGTGTGTTTACTGTACACTACTCTGTACATTATATTGCATGACAGTTTTATATTAAACCAGTTACCAACTCAAGTAGAGCAGTACAAAGTGATGTCATGTCATAACCAATGTATACGGACAGACTCAAATACCAAGAAATAAAAAATATTAACAGAATGTTTATGAAAGTTTCTTACTTTCATTTAAACAAAATGAAAATAAATCAGTTTCAGCCTTCATATGAATGCAATGTTTTATTGTTGGACTCGACAAACCACCTATAACATGCATCATATTGACATTATTTTAAACTGGGCAGAATTTTTTAAAGTTTATTTGACAAATAGGTCCCTATCAATACATGCTGAAGTTGATCATGAATAATCAATATAAAGCTTTGAGCTGTATGAATGACTTGCTGTTGCTTTCCTGTAACCAAGGGCGTAGGAGTGAGTGTGATAATGATAAAATTTTAGCAAAATGTTCTTATTATTGGAGGGGGTCATTTCCCCCCTGTCCGCCCCTGCTCCTATACACCCTTGTCTGTAATATAAAGTGTATACAGTATGACTACTTCATTAATGACAGAACAATCACTTAGTCTCCTGGGTGGTAAAATGTTTGCGTAGAATTCCCCATAGCCATCGTTTAGGTTTGACAACAGTGGGATATTTTAAAGTGGTGTTAGATGATGAAGAACAAGATGAGGACATCCTTTCCTTCTCCTGTGGTGTTTCGTCAGTCTGAGAGATGCTAAATTGTCTTGACAGACATTGGATGGTTAATAACTGTCTGGAGTCTTTGGGTTTAATGTCAAGGGCACGTGTCTCGTGGTTGATGCTACCCTCATCCCTGTGGAGACGGCGATGGCCAGCTTGGTAGAGCAGAGACCCTTCATCAGCCATGTGAGGACTCCGAGTCAGGGTGACAAAGCCATAAGGGGTGGTGACTTTGGCAAGCTGAAGCAGAGACAGGGCAGCTCTGGTGGTTGGGTCGGGCCAGTGCTCAGGCTCCAGGAATAGGCAGCGATAGGAACCCTCACTGTGGTGGGGAGAATGGTTGTGGCTTAAGTTCAGGTGTAGACCCAAAGCAGGATAATGCTGATGAAGACAGTGAAGAGGTGGTGGAAAGAGAGACAGCGGTGGTCCACTTCAGGGTTCCCCGTGTCTCTGCCTTGTTCCTCTTCATCCCCTAGGTAATATTTAAGACTGGGAATAGTAAACTTTGGAATGCTGCCAGGCGTCAGGATATTGTTGAATATTTTTTCCTTAGTTTCATGGTAATCTGATCCGAAGGAACTTCCAAAGCCCGCACTGGCGGTTGCCCAAAAAGAGCTGCTGCCCGAAGCTGGAAAATTACACATTTCTGCGCCATCGAAGGATTTTGCACTACTGCTATTAGCTCCAATGCTGATGTTGCGCGTCACTGTCATTTTCCTGTTCATTTTCGTTGTTGTCCCTGGATTCCTAACCATGTTTTTATTACGCGTGTTGGGTATGCTATTCTGGTATTGGGAGACTTGCAACAGCGTTTTATACACATTTTTCCCCCTCTCTCCCCTGCTTTTTTTACTCTGGAGTGCCCAGTGTTCGTAAATGTGACGTAGGGTGAATTGCCCTAATGTGGGACAATTTTGGGATTTCAGACTTTTGTGACATATTGCGATATAAAGCCAATACGTTACATATACACACAATACCATTTTACAAACCCCAGGATGTTCTCTAATCACATCAAAACAGAAAATGCAGATAAAACATTCAGAAAAGAAATTATAGACATATTAGTGCTCTTTGCGCGAACTGTCTAAAACAATCTGCGGCTTCCTAATGTGGGACAATGATTAGTCTATGACAAAAGCCAAAATCACCTTGATTCATAATAGTAAAATAGTAAGTTAATAATTCTCTTGTTTATGGATGGATGAAACATAGATAATTTAACATCAGACAAATAATAAAATATTCTGATGCATTTTATAGTCAAAAGACATTAGGCAACTATTCTCTAGTTCATTTTACTTAACAACAGACAAACAAAAAATCACAACAGGCATAGCCTAGACCTACTTGAAGGCAGAATATACATTTTGCAACTTGCAAAAAACTTTTGGCAAGATTCAACCTTGTCAGAATTCATTAACACGCTGTGAACTTCAGTTACAGTACAAACATTTAAGACCATTTGGCCTAATGTTTTCTATTTCGCTTCACAAACAAAATACAAACTTAACAGTCTCTTTTGAAAACCACATTAGGCTAACTATGCTGTCCCACTTTTCGAAACCACATTTCCTAAAGTGGAACACTATGAAATTTGATAAAAATATAAAACATATAGTTTATACATACAAAGTTATGTTATTTTTTGATGGACAAACATTTCATAAACACATTAGGCCAAAAATTTGCAGGATTGTTTTGGTTAAAATTAATTTATACTCCTTAATATCAGGTTTGTCCAAAATGTATGTCACTAATCTTTGTGTAATTTTCACGCAAATGCTTCCTTTTTGATGATTGCATAATTGTCATATATGACTGGACAGTTGAGAGGTCATGTGATTTTTATCAATAGTTTCACTGACATTCATATTTTTATGTGGGACCTACAAATACTAGACCTTAGTTGTCCCACATAAGGCAGTGTCCCACTTTAGGACACTTCACCCTATGTATAACTATAGTTATACAAACTACAGCGGCAAAAACTCTTTACCAAACCTGTGATTACTGCAGTTAGAATAAAGTTTTACAAAATAAATAACTTGTCAACTACATTATAAATGCTACGTTTAATTTTGTCATGATTAGGCGTTAACGGTTGAATTGTTGCAAATATTTTTTGGTGTGTCATCAACAGTGAACAAACTGTCTGTCACACTGTCAGGTGGATTGCCTTGGCAATGCTCACTAACCGGCAATTTGTGCACAAAAATGTAGAGAAAGCGTTTGGTGCGTAAAAACATTTCGGGATTGTTTAGTTAGTCGCTAATGAAACGTGACACAACATTTTGAATTTATATTTTTGTAGCATATCATGCAGAAAGCAAACCAATCCATTCTAAGAGCTTGAACAATAGCAAGGTATTTTCTTTCATGCCTGTGATTGAGTAACTTGGTTAATTAATTGTTTGTCGTCAGCGATTGGCTCAAATCCGGACATTTCGGTGTTAATTAGAACCCTATCTGTCAAGCAGTAACCAGCACTTTCTGTCGTTATTTTCTTCACGCCAATCAGAATGACCACCGACTGCAGCTACACAATCGAAAAGGACGCCGCCATAGACGGTCTTGAGGTAGTTAAAGTTGGCAAATGTTTATTTTGATTAACTCAACTTGTTATTTTATCAACTTGCGTTTAGGCCAATATGTGCATTCTGCAGCTCTAGTTCAGCATTCATCAGGTAGATTCTTGCTACATCTCATTATGTAGCCAATATTTTAGCCAACTATATCTGCCAATTGTAGCTGTTAACATGTTAAGTTTGCAGATGAACTAGAACATTTTAATCGATTTACGTCATTGCGTTTTACCTTGACAGGATACATCTGTGGCAAAGAGAGACGGTGTTCTTTCCACTGTGCTCTGTCGCATATCACAGTTTTTGCCAATCAGACTAACGGTAGGAATGCGCCCTATACATTTTTAAGGTTCAGTAGATTCTGGATGTGCACGCCTTCAATGAATACCTGCCCTCACTTAGCAACTGCCTTGGTGGATGATGGCTAGTTATCAAATGTTTTCTAAAGCTTCAGATAATGTATCCTTCGAAATTGTTACCTATCTGCAGATGCGTGCATTCCGTGGGTTTTGGCTGCTGCTGGGGTTCTCCCCTTCAGATGATCAGGCCTCTGCTGCGCTAGGAGAGGGTGACGCCACGAGTCCAGCCCGCCAGTGTCTGGCGGGTCGCAAGCGCCTGAATAGGGTAACCCGCATACTGTTGGCCATCCTTCCCCGCCGTATACAGAGGGCCCTGGGCTATCCTGTGTGCACCAGCATCGGCTGCTCTGTATCCCCAGGCACGTAGAGTTACGGTTTATGTAATGCCAATGGGGAAGAAGCTGTGATTTTTCAAGTGTGCTTTTTTATTCCAGAGGTGCGAGTCTCTCCCAATAAACCTTCTGGGAAGGGCAACAAGAGGAAGCAGGAGGACCTGGATGAGGACGATGAGGACGATGAGGAACAGCAGACCTGGGTTGAGGCCCTCACTCAGGAACTAGCTGTGGACGATGTGGCCTCTGATCCTGATTTTGAGGTGGGTAACACCTCTGGATTTTCATGGTTCACCTAGGAAAATATGCATTTGCATACCCTCTTTGTACACTAATTTCCCATGAGTAATGTTTGTTTTCCCTTCAACAGCCAAGTGCCTTGTCAACTGATAGTGAGGAGTATAATGACCACAATGACACAGAAAGTGACCTTGAAATATCGGAGAAGGGTGTGGTCGTGATTGAAGATGTTGCAACGGTATAGTATAATGATAGCCTTTGCTCATTCTGCAAGTAGATTGACCAGAGGTGCCAGACTTCTAATGAGATCTTCCTTGTTGCAGGATATTCCATGAGACATAGTGAAAGTGTCCCTTTCAGGTATTAAGTGTTCTGTCTACTAATATAGAAATGATTCTCTGTACTAATGTTATGGTACTGTACCTGAGTTGTTTTTGTACAGCTGTACATTGCCTTTTGTTGTGGCTATATCCTGCCTAATAACATTAGTGCTTTTCTGGTGGTTCTCAGGTGCTCTTTGGTTTTATCAGAACACTCAAGCCTCCTACAGTGCCAGTATGCACTCTGTTTTTGTATGTTCAATGTGGTGTACATTTCTATAACTGTTCAATAAATATGTTCATCTTTATATGTGTGTCCTGTATAGTCCTTCAAGGGGTTCTACAAACTGCAGGTGTGAATTTTGTTGTCTCGCACACAGTTCTCTCAGCTTGTGATCATTTCTTTCTTACTACTTAACAAAGTATTAGCCCTGAGTTTCTCTGGTTTACTGTTGCTGATTGTTATCATGGTATTCTTTGTGAGTACGGATCTCATTGCATCAGCTCAGTGGTTAGTGAGTTACTTGTAGTGGAACTTGCTGGTTCACTTCTGGAGTGTGCCAAGTGTCCTTGAGCCAGGCACTTTGCTGAAGGCATGTCCCTGTACTTAGTGCAAGTTTCCCTGGATAAGTGCCTGCTAAATGACAATGATGATTTTGCGACCTGTCATCTAATATCAGATATTTAAGTGGTTCCAGATGTTCAATGGGTAATTCTTGATGTCATACTGTCTGCTCAATGTTTGGAAGCACTGTAGTGTTGCTAATTGACAGGCAATTGGCTACACTCTTCTGTATCTGCTGGCATCAGCCTGCCTGACCAGCAGATGGCAGTATCTGACAAACCTACAGCACTATAACAAGATAGGAGACGAATGCTTTCTGCTGATTCCTGTCAGTTACTGTATGCAGGAAAGCAAACTGTTCACAACTCAAAGTTGTGGTTGTTACATGACCCTGAGGGTTGTGATATTTGCTGTGCGAATGTGCTGTGACAGTGCAGAGCCTATTTATTTTAGATGTGCAATGCAGCCAGAGGAAGATTTCAAATGCAGCCTGCTGAGCTGTGCAAACCTGGTGTCTGAGACATTACAGTTTAGAAATGCAAATGTTGCATTTGGAAGCTCTGTTTCAGTCACTTGATGCCCTTGAATAGCCTGTGAATGTGTTCCACTCCACTCATGGTCATTCATTTCTCTGTCCATGCCTATGTCCACAAGCTAACTGGAAGCCCATAAGGCATCATCCTGTCTCTGAGCATGCCCAATCATTATGCATTAATTTGCCATTAATAATAGGCCATTGCACTGCTGGTTTGCTTTTAAAGATAAGCATGGTTGAGCCTAGTTAGTCCCTATGTGGGAAACCAATGCTGCTGGAAGTGGTGTTGGATGGCCAGTAGGGGCCACTTCCCTCTGGTCTAAAGATCATTCCTAATGCCCCAGGGCAGTCAAGGGGACATCTGCCCAGTGTAGGGTGGTGGTTTTTTGGGAGTCTAGACTCTCTAATCCCAAGGCAAGTATTTGTAAGAGTAGGGGTGGTAAACCTGATGTCCTGGATCTATTTACAATCTGGTCTCTCATCCCCCACCTCTCTCCAAGCCGTTGCTATGAATGAAAAGCTCAGTCAACTTACCTGGTAAAATAAAGGTTAAAAACAAATGTCTGCTGATGTAACAAATAAATAACCTACATTTAAGGTGATGATTTTTTTAATTTTCTGCTGTAACGCAACTACTTCAAGTGACCAGGAAAAAAATGTGAACATGATTCTGATAGCAGATGCTGTTGTCCAGAGCAACTTACAGTGAATACAGGGACATTGCTCCTGGAGCAACTTTGGGTTAAGTGCCTTGCCCAAGGACACAAAAACATTTGGCACAGTCAGGAACTGAACCGGCCTCTTTTCGACTACAAGTCTGACTCCCTAACCACTGATCCATCTCAAAGTCAAAAAAGTCAAAGTTGTTTATTTGTCATATGCATCGAATGACATCACATCATCCTATGCAGAGAAATTCTTGTGACATGGCTCGACACATCTACACAGTGGGCTTAAAAAAATTATATACAATATGAAGACATTTTAAAACAATAATAATAGTAATAATAGTAATGAATAATATAAATATGGCATGGAAATTCTTTTTAAAGGTGCATTGAATGAGTGGATAAAGTGACCAGAGAATGACAGGGACTCAAGAAATGATTTGTAATCAATGTTCCATGTTAAGCAGCCGAATGGCCTGCGGAAAGAAACTGTTTTTTAGTCTGGTAGTCTGTGATTTGATGATCATCTGTGCTATACATGATCATTTCTTTGTTAGACACAGAAGCATGGTCTAAAATGCATAATTTATATAAAAGATGGACCAGCGGGTGCCCTTTGACAAACACTGAAAGTAGAACTCGTCAGATCCTCATTTGCAGTTCTTGTTCAAATGGCAAACCAAGCATTGCATAGTGTAGGAAATCATTGTCTCATTTAAGTAGCTTTTTCCATTTTTCTAAATATCCAGAAATACAGTTTGTACAGCTTTTGAATGCTGGTGACTGAAGAAGAAAATAGTTCAGTTTTCACTGTGCAAAATGCTACACAGTGCACCAAAAAAAATGCTATTTGTTTAATGAGCTTTATTTTTGTATAAACATTGGAAGGAATGATTACATTTACATTTTATGATTCTTTGTTTTATAAATTTGAAGTTGATCATTAGCAGCATCATTCTAGTCACTGTCCCAATGTTCAGCTAGTTCCCTAGCCACTGTAGAAGATTATACCAGTTTCATCATCAGTATGTGAACTTGGAGGCACTCTGAGCAAGTGTGTTGAGGGTAGGGGTTGGATTGGGGCTACGGCATGGCTCCATCTTTAACTACCAGGGTCGACCAATTTGCTCCATGCTGGCTTAAAGGTACAATATGTAATATCAATCAAAACAATAACAAAATACATACTTTGCATTGAAAGAAAACATCACTATACATATATATATTTCTTAGTTGTGTACTTACATTATCCTAAATGTTTCCACCAACTTTCAAATCCAGAGAAATTTGTAAATTAATTTGAAGACACGGGACGTTTCTTTTTGTCGCCCGTCAATGACGTCATATAATATAGTTGCTCTAAGTTCCAGGGAACCGCCAAACATAACGTGAATAAAGTTATAATATTTTTAACAACACATTACTTTGTCAGTGAACATTTTTTCTGCCGGAGACGCTAGATTGGAAGGTTGTCATTGACGATGATAACAA
>JACXGM010009618.1:0-11786 GCA_016801145.1 Umbra pygmaea | reverse complement strand
ACCCCCTGGTGGCCAAAAATTACATATTGCACGTTTAATGTCTTTAATTTCAGCAGAATTTTTTTTAACACATTCATGTTTAAAACCTTCTTTTCCACCTGATTCCAAAGGTGCTCTATTGGATTGAAATCTGGGGACTTGGCAGCCCACAGCGGTTCACTGAAGACACTGACCTGTTTGTAAAACCAGTTTCAGATGATGTGTGCTTTGTGACATGGCACATTCTCTCACTGGATGTATCCATTTGAACACTGGTAAATTTTGGCCATAGCGTAGAACGCCTATTATTGGCATTCCCAACAGCTGTTTTGAAATACATTTTCTTTTGCAGTGTTATCATTGCATTAAACTGTCTGTTTGCATTAATTACTGTCATAAAAATGTTAGCTTTCTTGTTACCGAATGTTATGTCTGAAATGTTTGTAGAAATAATGCTATTTTTAGTTCATATACTGCATACCTAAGAATTATGACCCACTGTTATCGGCCACTGTCCCTGTTTATCGTCTACATCCCTCCTTTGTCCTATTACATTATATTTTACGTTATTTTTATTTCAAAAAGCTACATAGTGGTGTTCTCTGAAGTGTTTATTAGAAATCTAGCTTGTTTGCTTTACTTCCTGTTAAGAGATTAATGAGACTGACCAAGTTTTCTTTGCCTAGCCCAGTGCACCCTCATGTGAAATCTTAAAGCAAGGTTGTTGCCCAAAAGTTTTTTTTCCGTATACTGTAAAGATTGACAGATGTAGTTTATGTATTACCTATTGTTTAACACTTAACAATGTATTTATTCCTCCAACTGCTAGAAGTGGCTGATAATAGGGGCTGGCCAATAATAGGCGGACGTTAGCTATACTGTATGTATTCACAAGGCCAACAGCAATGCTTAGGTATGCCTTAGAATTCAAAATATACAGAATTGGTATTAATGTGTGCCAAGGATTCGCCACACCATTAACCATGTACCGTATGCATGGCAGGAGAGATCCATTACACCATGGAGCAGAAATTGAGAGATTGAAAAGCACAGATGATGTTTTCCAATCTTAAATCATACTGTTTTGGCAATCTACCTTGGGCAGTCTGCTAGCAGTAGCTCAAATACATGAAATAATGATATGCATTGTTCCTCTTGTTTTTTTTCACTCAATATTTTGTTGATTTATCATTGGGTGAAGGTTTTTTCACATTTAGCTGTTGAGGTATTCAAGGCACGCCAGAAATAGCAGTATGTGACCTTAGTGGCCTTTCTGCTAGTTTGAACGAGTCTGGTCATTCTCTGATAACGCTCTTTAACAAGGAGCACGCACGCACACACACTTTGTCCCACAATTCTCTGTAAATCCTAGACACTGTAGTGCATGACAATCCCAGGTCAGCTGTTTTTGTGATTGTTGAGACATAGTATGCTAAATGTTTCTTTGTCACTCATTTTGGTCATTCTGACATTCATTATAACAGAAATACTGACACAAGATGATTTTGTCTGTTTATCAATATATATGTTACAGTTCAATAATGAATATGGTCTTGAAGTGCAGTCTCCCTGCTTTAATTTGAGGATATTCACATCCATAATTGAGGAATGCTTTAGGATTTACAGTTATTTTACATGAAGCCCCCTCTTATCACGGGACCAAAAGTAAATGGACAATTGACTCAAAAGCTGTTTCCTAGACAGGTGTGAGCTATTTCTTAATAATTTCCTCATCAATTAAGCAGGTAAACGTTCTGCAGTTGATTCCTGTTGTGGCATTCGCATGTGGAAGCTGTTGCTATGAACCCACAACATGCTGTCAAAGGAGATCTCAATGCAAGTGAAACAGGCTATCAGAGATAGCAGGAACATTATGGGTGGCCAATTCAACAGTTTGGTACGTTCTGAGAAAAAAAAACACACTGGTGAGCTCTGAAACACAAAAAGGCCTGGATGCCATGGAAGACAACAGTAGTAGATGATCATAGGTTCCTTTCCATGGTAAAGAAAATCCCCTTCACAACATCCAGCCAAGTGAAGAACACTCTCCAGGAGGTAGGCATATCAATATCTGTATCTACCATAAAGAGAAGATTTCACAAAAGCAGATACAGAGGGTTCACCACAAGGTGCAAACTATTCATAAGCCTCAACAATATAAAGGTTTCAAACCTAAGCCTGGAGGAGGTGACTGAGGCTATCAAATCTTTGCAAAGGAACAAAGCTCTGGGTGCAGATGGATGTCCAACTGAGTTCTTTAAGATGTTTCACTACCAGCTGGCTCCTTTACAATTATAAATGTTTAACAAGTCACTGGAACTTGGTGTGTTGCCTCCGACCTTAATACAAGCCTCAATAGTACTTCTTCTCAAGAAGCGGAAGGACCCCTCCTGTTCTTCATTCAGGCCCCTTAGCCTCCTGAAAGTCAGGGCCGGTTCTAGCTGTGGTCAAACACTGTTCGCCTGGCAACTCTGTATTATGCCGGCAACACAAACTCTGATTTTTCTTTTCAAAATAATAGTGCTCGTAATTCATTACAATAATCATTGTTAATTCATTGCATAGATCAGTAGTGGGTCCATGTTCAAGTGTTGCTAAAATTAGTCTATTGTTGGATAAAACAGACTCTAGTGAATGTTTTTCAAATGTAATCGTGTTTTCACATGAGACACTGACAATATATTTAATCAAAATACAGATTAAGGTGGTTCATAGACTTTGCTTTTCCAAGTCCAGTCTGTTTGTGACAGATGACATAACTCCCCCTGTCACCTTTATCATGTTTTTTTTTTATGCCCTAAGCTGAGAGGCTACTGGGACTCTATCTTCAAGGTCTTATCTAAAGTTCTTAAAATTCACCTGCTCCCTCTCCCCTGATACAGTTGTATGCAAAAGTCTATGCACCCCTGACAATTTACATGATTTTCATTTATAAATAATTGGGTGTTTGGATCTGCAATTTAAGTTTGATCTATCAAATAACTGAAGGACACAGTAATATTTTGGTAGTGAAAGGAGGTTCATTGGTGTTACGTCCCTCAGTTTTTTCTGTGGCCAGTGTTCTATTTCTGTTGTGTATATCTCTGTCAGTCTGCGCCCAGCAGGTGGAGCCATACATGCTGACAGCTGGGGCTTGTTAGAGACCAGTTTATAACCCCTGCTGTATTGTGTTCAGTCTCTTTCTTCTTTGTTGATCACAGCCTGTGCGCGCGCGCGAGCTTGTTAGTGTGTCTAAATTTATTATTATTCATTGCATTGTCTCAATATATATAAACATACACCTTTTGTTCACAGGGAGTGAGGAGTAGTTTAGAGCCACTCTGGAGTTTATACTACTCATAGGAATACTCCCCTGTCTAGGCACACTAGCTACATCTGGGCTGACCACTAAATGTACGTTTGGGTAGGGCGCCTTGACCGTGTGCCAGTTAGTTTTGTGTGTTTGGGAAAATAGGACAGGTAAGGGGGTGGGGATACTTTTGTTCATTTCATTGTTTTGGTACTGCCCAGCTCTCATTTTCTGTAGGTGCAATAAAGCCCTGACTGTACGGTACTCTGGTCTCTGTGTCCTTTACTTGCACCACGACCCCACATCCTTTTCACTGTCCACTAAGTGTTATTGAGCAGCGTGAAGTCAGCCCCCTCCTTTTGGAGAGGTGTACGTAACAAATGGTTTAACAGAACGTGCAATATGCATCAAAATGAAATTAGACAGGTGCATAAATTTGGGCACCCATGTCATTTTGTTAATTTGAATACCTGTAACTACCTAGCACTGATTATTTGGAACACACAATTGGCTTGGTGAGCTCATTAAGGCTTAAACTTCATAGACAGGTGCATCCAATCATGAGAAAAGGTATTTAAGGTGGCCAATTGCAAGTGGAAGTTCTCTTTGACTCTACTCTGAAGCGTGGCAATATGTGTGCCTCAAAAAAACTCTCAAATAACCTGAAAACAAAGATTGTTCAACACTATGGTTTAGGAGAAGGCTACAAAAAGCTATCACAGAGATTTAAGCTGTCAGTGTCCACTGTGAGAAACATAGTGAGGAAATGGAAGACCACAGGCACAGTTCTTGTAAAGGCCAGAAGTGGCAGAACAAGTAAAATATCGGAAAGGCAAAGAAGAAGGATGGTGAGAATGGTCAAACAACAGCCCAAAGACCACCTCCAAAGACATACAACATCATCTTGCTACAGATTTTGTGACAGGAGAAGCTGTACAAGAGTGTGATATGGAAGAAGCCTTTTCTGCACGCACGCCACAAACAGAGTCGCTTGAGGTATGCAAACACACATTTGGAAAAGCCAGATTCCAGATTTTGGAAGAAGGTGCTGTAGACTGATGAAACAAAGATTATTAAGAGTTATTTGGTCATAACAAGGGGCATTACGCATGGCGGAAAAAGAACACAGCTTTCCAAGAGAAACACTTGCTGCCCACAGTAAAATTTGTTGGAGGTTCCATCATGATGTGGGGCTGTGTGGCCAGTGCCGGTACTGAGAATCTTGTTAAAGTTCAGGGTTGCATGGATTCCACTCAATATCACCAGATACTTGAGAATAATGTAGAGGATTCGGTCACAAAGTTAAAGTTAAGCCGGGGCTGGATGTTTTAAACAAAACAACGACCCAAAACACTGCTCAAAATCTTCTCTGGCATTTATGCAGAGGAACAACTACAATGTTTTGGAATGGCCATCCCAGTCCCCAGACCTGAATATCATTGAAAATCTGTGGGGTGATTTGAATCGGGCTGTTCGCTCTGCAACTATCAAACCTAACTGAACAGGAGAAGTTTTGAAAGGAGGAATGGTCCAAAATACCTTCATCCAGAATCCAGACATTCATTACAGGTTATAGGAAGTGTCTAGAGGCTGTTATTTCTGCTAAAGGAGGCTCAACTAAATATTGATGTGATATTTCTGTTGGGGTACCCACATTTATGCACCTGTCTAATTTTGTTTTGATACATATTGCACATTTTCTGTTCATCCAATAAACCTAATTTCACTACTGAAATATGACTGTGTCCTTCAGGTATTTGATATATCAAAATGAAATTGCTGATCCAAACACCAAATTATTTATAAATGAAAATCATGGAAATTGTCAGGGGTGCCTAAACGTTTGCATACGACTGTTGCTTATTTTGGTTTTCCAGAAGACTTGCTCTAATTCGAACCCAACCATGCAGACACTGTAGCTTTCACCATTGGCATCCTTCTCCAGGGCAAGTCTTCCCAGCCCCCATCTGTGTCTCAATGGCTTAGAGATGTTATGTCCTTTTTTCATTTAGAAAACATTAAGTACCCTTTGGGGGTCCACCAGGAAGTTTTATAACAGGTGGCAACCTTTAATTTCTTATTTTGAGTCCCTCTAGAATCTGCCTGATTAATTGTGTGCAGATGTTAGCCTAGTTTATTTATTTATTGCGTTAGCCTGTTTTGCCAGGAAACCCGAGGGAGAGTGTTTGTCCTACTCAACTGATAGGCATGAATCTATCAGCGATAATTAGTCACATTTTAATTTCATAGCATATTTAAAATGTCATTGGGCTTACCTGCGGAAGCCTACATTCTTACTTCAGTGCACCAGCCCCCCCGCCCCTGCCTCCACCTGTTTGGTTCTGTCTGGGTTTGTTGGTTCTGTGTGGTTGTGATTTGCTGGGGGGGGGTTGGTATTTTGTGCCAGGCTCCTCGGTCAGGATTGTTGTTATTCATAACTGCTGTTACATGTTGTGAATAGAAGAAATATATACTCACTATCTTTCTTTGCAAATGTGGTTGCCCTAAGGTACAGAACCATATGCCAAAACAAATATTTGGGTGTTTATTTATACCAAGTTGGGTGTGTATAACAAGTTGGGTGTGTATAATAAGTTAGGTGCATGTAACAAGTTGGCTGGGTATAACAAGTTGGGTGTGTAATACTATATTTTTCAAAGTATTGTTTAATCTCACATGGCGTTAATTAATTAATACATTTTTCTTAGTGCTTGTATGTTTTGATCCTGTGCTGTTCTGTGCGTGTTTTTTTTAACTGCTTTAGGTTTTGTGATGTGTATGGTTCAGTGGGGGGTGGGGTTTTAAGGTTAATATGATATGCATTTTTTTTATGTAAACTATTTTTGCATTTTTGGCATAGAATAAAAAAGATAAAAAGGAGAAAGGCCTCAGAGAAAGGACTGATTGCATTTTGCCAGACAACATCTACAAAAGCTAGCCCAGTTCTGGAACAGCATTCTTTGGACAGATGAAACGAAGATCAACCTGTACAAGAACGATGGGAAGAAAAATGTATGAAGAAGGCTTGGAACGGCTCATGATCCGAAGCATACCACATTATCTGTAAAACACAGTGGAGGCAGTGTGATGGCATGGGCATGCATGGCTTCCAATGACACTGGGTCACTAGTGTTTATTGATCATATGACAGAAGACAGAAGCAGCTGGATGATCTCTTATGTGTATTAGGATATGTATAGGGATCAGCCATAACATTATGACCAAGCCAAATATTATGTAGGTCCCCCTTTTGCCATCAAAACAGCAGCCTCATACGCAACAAACTGTGATGCACTGTGTGTTCTGACATCTCTCAGAACCACCATTATTTTTTCTGCAATTTGATCTACAGTAGTTCGTCAGTTGGATTGGACCACACGGGCCAGCCTTCGCTCCCCACATGCATCAAAGAGCCTTGGCCGTTGGCTGGTTCACTGCTTTTCTTTCCTTTGACCTTTTGATAACAGGTACTGACCACTGCAGACTGGGATACCATACACTCTAAAAACAAATGGTTCTTCAGGGGTTCTTTGCAATGGTTATGGTGCTATATAGCACCACTACCATTTAAGGAACCTGTTAAACCCAGTTTGGTTCTTCAGCGGTTCTTCAGCGGTTCTTTGGGGTGCTTAAGGTGCTATATAGCACTTAAAGTGGTTCCCCTATGATAACAAGCCAATAAACCACTTTTAGTGCTATTTAGCACAATTTGTTTTTAGAGTGTACAAGAGCCACTGTAGGGTACATTTCAGACTGTCTGGATTTGGAGAAGTGAACTCTATGAACTAAGTGAACTATGAACTAAGTGAACTATCTCCTAGATGGGCACAGGATGAAGTAGAGCTAACTCTATCGCCTCACTCCACCACTCTGAGAACTCAACACCCATTTCCTGCAATTTCCTTGTTTTGTTGGTGGAGTGTTTGTCAAAACTCATAATACATGAATAGACCACCTGAGATATTACTGCTTTCCGTCTGGGTATAAAAGTCAATAGGGCATCCCAGAATGGTGCCGGAACTGGTACCAGATCTTTATTGTGGACTGTACTACAGGATTACCAGTGTAGCGAGAAAAGGAGATTGGGAGAGCAGAACACAGTAGAGCCCTTGAAAAGGTAGACGTGCATGATAGTATCTCCAGGTGGCACCAAGGAGTGCTCGGAGAATGCAACCAGAATGGGAGCTTCTGAAAGTTGGCTGCCCAATAGTAATAAAGACAATTGAGAAGTGTAAGCCCTCCACTGAATTTGCATCTCTGGAATGAAGACCTACTGAATCTTGATACCTTTCCACTACTTGGGAAGTCAGCTCCCAATCCATGCAGTCAAAACTCTTCTCCATACTGGCTCCTCTATGGTGGAACCAGCTTCCACTGGAGGCTAGAACAGCAGAGTCTCTCCCCATCTTCAGGAAACATCTGTAAACTTCTACTCTATAATGAGTACTTCAATTAGTTGTATTTTACTTCTGTTGTCTTAAAATGTTTGCATCTCTAGCACTGTTTTGCCTATTTCCTGTTTCATATGTTGAATGCTCTTACTACTAAATTGTGGTTGTTTCTCCTAAATGTATGCACTCACTGTAAGTCAAACTGGATAACTGCGTCTGCTAAATAATTTAAATATAAAATGTACGAGGGGTCCGCATGGTGTAGTGGGCTATGTCGTGGCATTGGATGACAGTCTACATCATGATAGTCACGGGCTGGATCCTGATTATGGGTCAGGATTTGGGTTAGATAAGTCAGATTATCTCTCCTGCCACATTGCTCTCCAGTGACTCCTTGTGTCCAGATCGGGAGCCTGTGGGTTCAATCGCGGATGTATAGTCGGTGAATGTAAACATCCCATGCATGATCCAACTAAAGGCTTCTGTGTCGGATTTGCAGTGTGAAAAGAATCAATGGCTAGGGCAACATGTGGTTAGATGAACCATGCGCGCACCCTTTGCCATCCCGCAGATCTGTACAAGGAGAGCTGACAAGGCAGGAGGATTAGAGGGAATTGGGAGGGGAGAATAATTGGGAAATATATGTGTGTGTATAAATGTAAGAAGGTCTATTGATGCTTGTGTTAGGGTCGGAGGCAACACACCAAGCTCCAGTGACTCAATAAACATTGTAAATATTAAAGAGGCCAGCTGGATGTGGAATTTTGTAAAGAACTCAGTTGGAAATCCATCTGGACCTGGAGATTTGCTGCTTTGCATAGATTTGATAGCCTCAACTACCTCTTCAAGCCTCAGAGAGGAGTCTTTTGGATATTGGTGGTATCCGATGGGAACTCAGATGTGTAAAATGCAGAATAGAAAGATGTGAAGGTATCATTATCATTCCCCTTAGGATCAGAAATTATGCTATCAGAAGAATTGTGGAATCAGACGGGAGGCAGCACAGCGATTTGATCATAGTATGTCGCCTGCAAACACAGCAGTAACCTTTCTGCATCGTCGGTGGATAAAAGGTTAAATTCCGACTGCAAGTTTAGGCATTGTTTATATAGAGCTGGAGATGGTGACTGAGCCTATTGGTGGTCACAATCCTTAATAGCTTTGGCAAGGTCCTCCAATTTCACCTTCCGGGTTTTACTTAGATGAAAAAACTAAGAACTATTCTCACCTCTAAGATAGGTCATAAGTGTCTCCTATGTGAGTGAATGAGAGATTGAGTTTGTCTGATTAGACTTTAGGAAGTAATCAATTCAGGTATTGATAAAGCCACAGCAGTTTGCGTCAGATAAAAGAAGGGAATTCAATCTCCAGCATGAAGGGGTATGGGGTTGGATTGAAAGAACTATGTCAAGAGTAAGGGGGCCATTATCTGATATAACAATTGGTAAATATTCAGAAGAGTTTACATTTGGTAGCAACAAGTGATCAACAAAATAGAAATCAATACGGGAGAATACAGGATTTTCCCCCAAAACTTTCCAACTTAGCAATTTAACAGACCGTATTTTGCACTGACTGTATAATATGCTGCCATGCCACTTTGCACACCAATCAATCTTCCTCTCCACATCATAATAAAAAAAATAAAGGGTAAATAAAATAATAAATAAGCAAACAAATAAACAAAGCAAAACATACAGAACAAGCAGAGAAAGGATACAAACAAAAACACAGAAAACAGAATAAGAGAAACATATACACAGACCCCCACCTTCTCACCCCAGCCCCAAGTCCCCATCCAACACGGAATGGAGACAGCAGGCAAACTTTAATATACCGGTAGCTCCAATGCATATGAACAGCTGTCTCAATACTACTTTTACCTGACAGAAGCTCCATTGTTCATACAGTAGCTGTGAATATGTTATCCTGCTTTTTATTAAAACAACATTGATGGAAACACATTTATAAATAAATATTTATATATACCCAATCCTATATCCAATCCTATATCCATATATCCAATCCTGGATATATATATATATCCAAACACGACCATATGTAGGACAAAGTTTTTAATAAACATTTAGTTTACAGAAAATTTGCCCGGATAACACCAGATGGTGTGTTAGTGCCATCTTGTGGTGGATGAGTTACCAAGCCTGAGTAATGCGAGTAAAAGAAAATGAAGCCCAAGCAACACCGCTTCCTTTTCACGTAAGAAGTGGAACCACGTTATGAAGATGGGTTTAGAGCAGTCACCCTTGCCCACAGGATGCCTGCCAATTTGATGGGCCTTCTCTAATTTCAGAGATAATTAAAAAATAGTGGGGAGGACCACTGAGAAAAACCCAGCCAGAAACCCGATCGGATTGTTCCCTTTACCACCTTCTGGAAGTCCAACCACATGAGGATTACAATGTCTGGAGCGGCATTCAAGGTCATCAGTCTTCTCTGCTAGCTGAGGATTTGCTCCAGGGCTACAATTTGTTTGTCAGCAGGTGCCAGCACCCATCTAAGGCTGCAGATAAGGGGGCTAGAGCTGTGTCAATGGCTGTTTACAACTAGACTGTGAGTGAAGCCATAAAATCCAGGATTAACTCTGCTCAGAAGGCCTTCAGGTGGGTCTGCATAACTGGGTGAGGTTCAGTGGAGGCAGGTGCCGATCCAGAATCTGCACCATGACACATGGCATCAGTCACATCAGAAGGGGTCGCTGTAACGTGTAACTTTCCCTTTGGTATGTTCAGCATTTGGAAGAAAAGGTAAGTTAACTAATAAATAAAAATTTTGTTGTGGGGGCATACAGAGCCAAAATAATGAAAATTGTGTCACTGTTCAAATATCTCTGGACCTAAGTGTATGTTAAAAATGAATGCAACCTCTTTTTTTTATAAGGAATCAATTTCAGTAATTACATAATTGTGAATAAATGATTTTTTGGCAGCAGTTTTTTTAACCTTTGGTCAAGTTACCCTGGCTTTTGCACTCTATTCTTTTTTAAAGAATTGTTCTGTTTGGACAGAGTTTAGAGGCATGCCAATAGTATGGTCATAACATGTTGGGGGGTGAGCAATATTGGGTTTATTGTCATACATATAGTTGTCATATATATATAAAACACTATGGCTGCAGTAATGGCAGCTACTGTAGGTTTGGTTGAGCTCCCAAAGTTTAGCCCCATCGACATTATGAAGTGAGCATTCTTTCCTCCCTAGTTATTAATGAGCAGGTTACACCTTCAGGTTGGTTATCAGTGTTAAGCTACAGCTACCAGTAAACTTGCAATGTTCTTACATGTTTTATAGGTTCTTATAAAATATTTAACTATAGTTAATGATGATTTTGTAAGTTTTTGTTGATACATACCAACCTTTAACATTGAAACAGAGCCCAGAAAAACATCTGGAATAATAGGGCTCATACTAGTCCTTTGAGCCTAGCCTGATTTTGGGGTGGGTCATTCATTTAAAAATGGAAGTGGACACTAATTAATCTTGAAGTTATTTTATGTTATGAATGAGGTGGGCTTCCCCCCATTACTATGTAAAGTGCTTTGGGTCATTGGAAAAGTGCTATATAAATACAAATAATAATAATAATTATTATTTACCATTGTTACATACATTTTCTTGCACCACCAAATTGCAATCATCATTACTTTATGTGTAAAAATAAAGGCAAACTGTTGAATTACCTGTAGTCTCCAACAATGTCATTATGTTAATAGTAGCAAAGTAATTTCAATGTTAGTGATAGCCTAGGTCCTACAACAAATACATGTGTAAGAGGTGTTACCCTGATTGTGCATTTTAATCTGACACCTTGGTTAATTGACATACAAAACATATATTTGTCATTAATTGGTTTTAAATTCACAACACAAATTCATTTTGTGAAAATGTTTATTCAGTACACATTCATTCTGGATCCCAAAAAGATAGAGCTTATTTTGTATCTGTAATGGTAATCCCTTAAAACTTCATATAGATCTTATTTTGTATCTGTTAATGGTAATCCCTTAAAACTTCATATAGATCTTATTTTGTATCTGTTAATGGTAATCCCTTAAAACTTCATATAGATCTTATTTTGTATCTGTTAATGGTAATCCCTTAAAACTTCAT
>JACXGM010009617.1:15368-27436 GCA_016801145.1 Umbra pygmaea | reverse complement strand
GTTTTTAAACGGTTCCATGACCATAGACGTAGTAAAACACAGTTCGCTTGTCATGATTGCGCTGATCTTTTTCGTCACGTTAGTTTCGATTCTGGGGAGGAGGTGGCGGAGGGATACAACTCAGGTATTTTGAATTTGAACTGCAGTACCCATTTTTTAACGCTGGCTGTCCGTTCTACATATAGCACCTTTAAATATAGTCCTTAAATCTGCTTTAGAGCATGAATATGCAAAGGGTGGCGCTGTTTATCGGTTTTGAATTCTGTCCACCAAAATGCTTGTCACTCTTTGAAAATGAATATGCTATTTGGGATTGGATTTTAATTATAATTTTGTCTATCAAAAAGCGGGACAGTCTTTGAAAATGAAAATATAATTTTTAAATTTCATTTTCATTTGAAATAAGTCCACTAAAATGTGGGATGTCTTTGAAATTGAAAATGCTATTTCGGATTGCATTTAATTTTAATTATGTCCACGAAAACGCTTGTCATTTTTGGAAAATGGAAATGCAATTTGAGATTGCATTTTAATTTAAATATTGTCCATTAAAAGGCAGGGCATTCTTGGAAAATGAAAATGCAATTTTGAAATTCCATTTTCATTTTAAATAAGTCCTTTAAAAAGCGGGACAGTCTTTGAAAATGAGTATGCTATTTTGGATTGCAATTTCATTTGAATTTAGTCCACTATATGCTTCCATAGTGAAGTGCCTTATGGTTTTGGATTTAGAAGACCCATGGCTACAACATGAATAAATGAAATCCAACATTCTGAGTAATTTAATTTGATGTTTTTTACATATTTATCCAAAAAAACACAAGAACGTAGGTTTATTTTTTTATGTGAAAATGCGTGTAAACCATGATGAATAATAAATATTGGCAAACCCCAAGGGCTCTTGAAGCCACCACTCATGCGTTAGTTGCTAGTATGTATGGGTTCGCAAGAAAATCGCGTCAAATGATGGTAATTTACGTTGGATAAAAGTTAATGTATTTAAGTGGTTTACTAAAAATCTAAGTACATATACAGTGTAAGAATGTAATAAGGAATGAATTTTAGAGCCTAACTTAGCACGGCCAATCGTTCATTTGACTCTCATTGTTCTGTTTGTTGTGGTTATCTCCCGTGATTAATGTATATATGAAATAGGGGCTTTGGTAAAGATGTGTAGTGGTAGTCCGTGAAAGTTTTTCATGTTAATTAGGTGGTCCGTGGGATGAAAAAGTTTGGGAATCCCTGGTCTACTCTACGCTGTTGGAGCAAACCCAAGTGCAGTTTTGTCATCATAAAATAGGAGTGTTGTGCTACTACAGAGATATGAGCTACATAGATTGGATATGCCTCAAAATAGTTTTTCCCCTGCCATAAATGCCACATCTAGGTGATCCTATACATTACTAGGCATATTCCTATGTCATTAGAAACAGATGTTCATAATTTGTGCCTTGAAAACAAGACTCTGCCCATGTATACTGATGTACGTGTGTTAAAACTGGACACTCCTTAAACGCATAACACAGCAAGCCACATGCTTTTGTCTACCTGCATTAACCCTGGCCACCCCTTAACAATGTACACTAGAGGTGTGAATCTTCACTGATCTCCCGATTCAATTCGATTACGATTATCATGTCAGCGATTCGATTTGATTCGATATCTTGATGCATCACGATGCGTCACATACATTTTTCTATTAAAACCATATAGGATATTTGACTTGACAGAGTGCAAGTCACTGTATAGTTCAATATAATACAGTTTTCTATATTACTTCATATGGTCATGGTTTCATCCAAAAATACAAGTAGTAAGATATTAACACTCTTTTTCATTTAAAAATGTCTGAACACAGTGCACACACACACGCTTTTCAAGCTTCAAGCGTCCGGAAAATAAGTCTCATCCGGGTCTCGAGTCTATTATAGGTCTAGATGAAACGGGTTAAGCTACTGAGAATGTTATTTTACATTTGAATGTTTATGCTGCAGCTGGAAAATTAAGGAGCAACATCATTGGTTATAATCGATTATGGTCGGCCACTGCATCGATGCAGCATCGTCCATGTCCGCATCACGATGCATCGATTATTTTATTAATTTCAACATCTCTACTGTACACGTAACGCAGAAAGACGCATGATTCTGTCTACGTGGATGTTTCAAATTAATGACACAAAATGCTACCGAAGAGAACTTTCAGTCCTCTAGACCTGTGAACCCCACCCTCCCGTCATCTCCGTTTGTTTCTCCATGGTAGTGCCACAGTCTCAATCAAATCCAGTCTAATGCTTGTGCTTTCTCTGTCTCCCTTCCTGTGTTTGTCTTTTAGGGGTCTTTGACGGTGACTCTTCCCAGCCCAGAGCCACTGACCTCAGCCATGTTCCTCTTCCTCCATAGTATGAAAGAGGCAGGGAAGGGCCCTGTCAACCCCAAGATCCTCTTTAACCAGCTCTGCCAGAAGTAAGAGTCAACATTTGTAGATGTACCACATATGTCACACAGCATTGATGTTAACGATATCAGAGACTGGTCTAGACTGACCTATGGGTCTAGGCTTCAACTGCATGCCACATTGTTCCAAGATGGTACTAACCATAACAAATGATGAGTGTTCCATTGGAGTTTGTACAGAGCTGCAAAAAGGTTGCCAATATATTATTGTGATATTAGGTAGCATCACAATATCAGCATCTTGCCAGGAGCAAGCCTGTGTCATTAAGGCAAATTAATGCCATTGCTAGAGAAAGCAGTGAAAAAAATAACAAGCTAAAATGTTTAGGACCCACTAAAAACCCCTAAAAACCTCTGTCATTGTGCTAGTCATGTTTTCGGATATGAAAATCACTTAAAACTCCTTCTCAGCGTGTTTAGTAATGCCCAACTCGTCCACCGTATGTGTCCGGAAATTCACACAGTGATGTCACCGCAACATTTTAGAAACTATAATTATATTATGTGTATTTCCTGTCAGAAACATGACCGGTACAATGATTTTGAGCAGTTCAGGTGTCTGGAGTGTTCCTTCAAATAAGCCAATACTGTACATCCCTGGGAAGATGCTTCTATTAGATTTTGTTTAAAGTCATTCCTAAAGTTAAAATTGGGGCAGGATTTTTTTTAAGAAAAGTTGATTATGGATTTCTTTCATATTTTGAATGTGATGATACACAAATAAGTAGTTATATTTTTTCAAAGCCTTTTCTGTTCATAATTTACCAAGAGGGCCAATAATACTGGAAGGGCACTGTGGTTATATTAAACAAGCCTTTGTTAATACATGGTCAACACATGGTGACCTTATAGCTGACATAGGGTGAATTGAGTAAACTTCTATTGGATGCTCTAAACACATTGGTCACCATATGTCTGCTGCTGAGGGACAAGAAGAATCCAAAGGACATTAGTGAATAATGGGAATTAGAATTCTGAAATCAAAGGGCTCTGTATTTTAAAATAGTGAGCCGGATTCAAACCCACACTGCAGCAGTAAGTGTGAGCTGCTCAGATTGTTGGGTCACAGATATCAGATAATTAATTTTTTTCATCAAATATGTTCACCACTGTGTCTCATTGTAGATACATTGTCCTGTATTTAGCTTCTGACTTGCATCAATGCAAAAATACTGTCTCATGTGGAGGCAAGCTGCCTAGCTCCCAAGGTCAGAGGTCAGCTCAGCCCAACTGGTCTGGCACTGTTCCATGGTTGTGGCAACAGTAAAATTGTGCAGAACAGGCCAGGGCCACAGCTTTCACCTGCGTTGTTGTCACGCTGCCATAACGACCACTTCAGAGAAGAGTTGGTCTCAACCTGCTCCACCCTGCCAGCACCTGTTCTGTGAAGCGTTCATTGTGCACCCCCAACCCTGCACTACCCATGAACACCAAACAATTCAACACATTGGACCTCAACGTATGCGCTCGTCATCCAGCTGCAGTTTTAAACACCCCACCTGTGTTCAGGTATAAATGTGAGCAGGGCGAACCGTTATAAAGAACGTTACCCTTTTAAACACGGTGGATGCTCAGTTAGGTCTCTGAATGTGTGGTTGAATGGTCGGTTGGCTTTTGTTGTTTGAACATGGTGAATGGCTGGTTTGGCTTGGGCTGCAGTGCCTGTGTGTGTGTTTGTTTGTAGGGGGCTGTTGGGTTAGGTTAGGCTGGAATCTGTACCATTTGCTGGTTATGTTTTGGCAGGGCACGTTCAGGTGGCTGTAGCACAGAGCCTGTCGGCCGGCTGGGTGCCGCTCAGGCGGGGTTGTGATGTGTGCCCATTTGTCTGCTGTTTATCAGCCAAGTTGATGGTCTGTATGGATGGGTGTGTGAGGACCGGCTAGTGAAATGTGATGATTCTAACTCTACACAGGTTCTCTAGACAGTTCACACTAGAAACAATATATTTCCAACCTAGATGTTAGGTTTAGGTTAAAACGTTGAGTGTTTGATAGAATTTGGGTTAGTTTTAGGTATTAGGGATTAAATTATGTCTAGGCACAAAGGTGTTGTGGGGTGCAGATGGCTTAGTGTTTAGGAAGTCAGACTTGTAGTCAAAAGGTTGCCAGTTCGATTCCCGACAGAGCCAAATGTCATTGTGTCCTTGGGCAAGACACTTTTGCCTACGGTTGTATTTCATTTCAAAATTTGTTAGTTTTAGGCATTAGGGTTTAGGATTTAGGGTCAATTTATTCTAAGAATAAATGTAAAGTAGGATTAGGGGATAGAGTATACTTTTTGTTGTTGCCACATGGAGAGGAAAACCATTGTGAGTGCAGTGCAGTCTCACTCGGTAGCAGTCATCATTTTCATGACTAGAATTACAATATTTGAGTGTACACTTTCACAATGTAAGTAACCTACCATTCCATGATATTAAACTGAGAGAGAAATGCAGAGCAAAAGAGGCAGAGACAGAAAGAGCACGAGTGCTGCGGGGTCCATGTTTTTAGGTCATGGCTGGCAGCACGCCACTCTGAGCTCAGGGAACTCTGGTAATTGAGATGAGGGTACGCACCTAGCCGTAGTCACCCTGAAGGCCACAGGCTGGAGGAGGACATATTGCGAACGTCATGAGAATGTTCTTGTGTAGAGGGTCAATTCTTACACCCACACCATTGATAAATGCAGTTAGAGCCAGAATGGAGAGAGAAGAATGGTCTGTCTGTGCAGAATTGGCAAGCGAACATGTGTGGGTTGGAAACATGGGGTGATGTGCGTGTGCGTGTGCATGTGTGTGTGCGTGCGTGCGTGTGCGCGTGTGCGCATGAGGGATAGAGAGTGAGTTGTGCTGTGTTGGTGTATGTGTGTTTACATGTGTGCTGAGCCTGTTTGTATAATAATATTAATAATATTATTAATAATAATAATAATAATTGTCTTTCATACATCTTTGCATGCTCTCCACCAGTCTTTCACATTGATGTTGTAACTTTATGCCACACTTGGTGCAAAAATTCTAGCAATTCTGCTTTGTTTGATGGCTTGTGACCATCCATCTCGCTCTTTATTATATTCCAGAGGGTTTCAATGATTGTTTTAAGAAAAACTTGCAGTGTTTTTTTCCAGAGCTTTACAAAGTTACTTGTAGGTTGCTGGCATAGCTGCTTGCTTTGCATTACTCTTTTGAGCTGCCTCAGAGTTTGTCTACGTACACAGTGTGCACAATTATTAGGCAAGTCATTATTTCTACAATATAATCATTATTATGCATACATTCTAACCACAAGCTGTATAAACTGGAATGCTTATTGGATCTAAGCGTATCAGGTGATGTGTATTTGTGTGATGAGGAAAGGTGTGGCCTAAGGAGATTACAAGTTGTGCGTAATTATTAGGCAGCTTCTTTTCCTAAGGCAAATGGGCCAAAAAAAGATTTAACTGACTCAGAAAAGTCAAAAATTGTAAAAAAGGTTTTTCAAAGGGATGCAGCACTCTTGATAATTGCTAAGATATTGGGGTGTGAGCACAGAACCATCAAACGTTTTGTTGCAAATAGTCAACAGGGTTGCAAGAAACGTGTTGAGAAAAAAGATGCAAATTAAATGCCAAAGATTTGAGAAGACAAACGTGAAGCTACCAGGAACACATTATCGTCCAGTGCTGTCATATTCCAGAACTACAACCTACCTGGAGTGCCCAGAAGTACAAGGTGTTCAGTGCTCAGAGACATGGCCAAGGTAAGGACGGCTGAAACCTGAACACCACAGAACAAGACCCAGTTCATATGGAACTGGGTTATATAGCATTAGCATTGTTGTTCGCACACCTCCTAGAAGAATCTCCTCAGACCCGTGACTGTCTCATGCGAGAACATGTGCCGGTCACCTTAACTTCTGTCTAGCGTCTAATCAACTGGCCTTGCTAGTTGTTATCCGAATAACTCAGTAAACCTTATCTGTCTAGTGTCCGGTCAGTAAAATGTCCTGTTCTATTAGTCTGAATGGTATCCACATGTATTATACCTGTGATGGAATTACAGTCTAACCTACAATAGATCATATAGTTATAAGCAGTCTAATATATACCAGAGTTATAAGCTATAAGTCCTAAACCATAAGCTACATGTTATAATATAAGAACTGTAAGGGCTCTCTCTCTGTCCTAAGTCACATGTCCTAGAATCTTACATGTCCTAGAATCTTCCAAAAGGCCCCAACTATAGCTGTACAACTCTCTCATCTAGTAATACCATTCTAAACTGTTCAAACTGTATTTAAACATGATTATATAGAATCTACTTCTTAACAGGTTCAACATTGTAGACAATATGCTAGGTCCTAACGTTTACTAGTCCTAAAACAGATGTTGTATTTTTTGTAGTTTTCAAAAGAGTTACACAGTGCAGGTTTAAATACAAATGGACTGTTTTATTTATTATGATTTACTTGCCAGGTTTACTTGGAGCTACTGCAGGTTGTCCTTGGGAAGATTTCTGAAAAATATTTATTTAAATTATGATTGTGTACACTACAAATAACACTTGAAAAAAAGAGAGAAATTTGTGTTTCAATAACATCCTGCAAATGTCAAATTATTATTAAGGCAGGAAAGTTCAGAGGTAATAATAGTTACCTATTAGACACATTTTTTTAAGAAAATTGGAAACGTACACCGATCACTCAACATTATGACCACCTGCCTAATTTAGGTTGCCCTTTTGACAATAAAACAACATATCCACCTTTTTGACACCTTTTTATCAGAACCAGCATCAACATTTTCAGCAATTAGCTTGGATCGCTGTGACCCTGTCGCTGGTTTACTTTTTTCCTGCCGCTTTTCCTTCTTTGGACCGGGAACGCCCCACAAGCTGCAGAGCTGGAGATGCTCTGACCCAGTCGTCTAGCCATCACAATTTGGTCCTTGTCAAAGTTGCTCAAATCCTTCAGCTTGTCCTTTTTTCATGCTACTAACTCATCAACTTTGAGGACAAAATGAAGTATATAAATGAAGAAAATATTTTGAATTGCCATCTTTGAAACTTTAGAGATGGAAGCATTAAATAAGATTTGGTTAATGTGATCACCTAATCAGAACCTTATTCAGTAGATTAATATGTGCATGTGATAGAATTCATCAAACACTGGAATAAAATGGTTGCCATACATGTAAAGATGCTGCTTTAACACAGATTTGCAGTGCTCTCTTTATTCTTCCAGAGCTGTATATTCAAGACATTATAATTCTGATAAATGTAATGTCACTTTTGTGAGTGAAGGTATCATTTTTTTATATATATAACACATGCACATTTTGAGAAGGAATTTTGTGTATTGTTCCTAACATTTAAAGTTCTTCCAATTAAACTTAGTGTTAGTTTTGGTTTTAGTTACACCTGCATTATGTAACTTTTTGGAAAAATACAAAAAAAGGTTTTAGGACTAGTAAATGTTAGGAACAAGCATATTGGATCCAGGGATTGGAAAGTAGAATGGGAAAATCGACATTTCACAATATCCATCTAGCAACAAATGCATATTATGGACAAAATAGTCATGTTTATTTTTAGAAATTAGATATATTGTCTGTGTATTATTTCTGTCTTCATCATATAAAAAAATATATATGTAAATTAAAAAATCTACGTAAAATTCAGGCTGACTGGACAAATGAATGGAATGTTAGACAGTACAGCTTTAAATACAGTCGGATTAGAGAAAGGCCACTAAAAGCACAAAGTAAGGAGAACTGAATTATATGAGTCAAACCACACGTGTTTGTGTTTCTATACTTGTTGTGAACTTAGACCTAACATTCACTGAGGAATCTAGGTTCCAACTTTGTGACTGATTCCTCTACATTATTCTAACGTATCTGTTGATATTGACTGGAATCCATGCAACCCTTTAACAAGATTCCCAGTACCGGCACTGGCCACACAGCCCCACAGCATGATGGAACCTCCACCAAATTCTACTGTGGGTAGCAAGTGTTTGTCTTGGAACACTGTTATTTTGCTGTCATTCATAACATGTAAGGCTCTTTGTTACGAACACAGGGAAGTGAGTCATTCTTTTCTATCGTTCTGTCCATAATTTCACTGCCTGCATGATCCTTTGTGATGTCACATGAGTAGTGAACATTTTGAACAAGTCAGTCAATGAGAAAAATAAGTCAATCAATGAGAACAGCACGACTACAATATAAAGACGTGTTACATCGACTTTCAAAAGAAAATGAGCCAAACTCGAAAACGCAGCAGCGTTTGGATGCACTTTACCTATAAAAGAAACAACAAAGCAAAGGGCAACATTTAATTAAACCTAATTTTGCAATTCTTAAGTCCTCGTATGAAATGTACTGTAATTGCTTATCTATCTGATTTGTCTAAAATCAGTTTAATACAACAGTTCTTTTTTGCTTTTACTGCGACAAAATATTTTCTTATATAGATAAAGCATGAATGAACATTTCATACAGAGGGTGACAAAGCAGTGGGATGTGTCGTCACAATGTGTAACATTTACAATGGAAATCATTTGCATTACAGTAGGTCAGGCAATACAAGTAATTTAGTGCTGCTAAAACTAGTCCACACATTTGAAGAAATTATATTATATTGGTGGGATGTCTGTTTACATCTGCTCTTTTTCAAAGGAAGAGAGCCATGAGATCTTCTCAAAGAGCCGTAATTCCCATTACTTCCGCATCACTCTCCCGAACAGCTTCTCCTTGTGCAAAGTGTGCTGAATTGTTGAACGATGCACAGTGACACCATCTGCAGCAAGATGATGTTGTAGGTCTTTGGAGGTGGTCTGTGGGCTGTTTTTGACCATTCTCACCATCCTTTGCCTCTCTGATATTTTACTTGGCCTGCAACTTCTGGCCTTAACAAGAATTGTGCCTGTGGTCTTCCATTTCCTCACTATGTTCCTCAAAGTGGACACTGACAGCTTAAATCTCTGCGATAGCTTTTTGTAGCCTTCCCCTAAACCGTAATGTTGAATAATCTTTGTTTTCAGGTTTTGAGAGTTGTTTTGACGCCCCCATGTTGCCACTCTTCAGAGGAGAGTCAAAGAGAACAACAACTTGCAATTGGCCACCTTAAATACATTTTCTCATAATTAGATTCCTCTGTCTATCAAGTTCAAGTCTTAATGAGCTCACTAAACCAGTTGTGTGTTCCAATTAATTAGTGCTATATAGTTTGAGGTATTCAAATCAACAAAATGACAAGAGTGCCCAAATGTATGCACCTGTCTAATTTCATTTTGATGCATATTGCACATTTTCTGGTAATCCAATTATCCTCATTTCACTACTGAAATATTACTGTCCTTCAGTTATTTGATTGATCAAAATGAAATTGCTGATCCAAACACCCAATTATTTATAAAAGAAAATCTTGGAAATTGTCAGGGGTTCCTAAACGTTTGCATACGACTGTATATAATTTGTCCTAACAAACTAAACTTAACCTATCCGTTGCACATAAACCTTACTTTAACTCCACCCAAACCTCCCTAAGGTCAGGTGGAGCTTTGCTTAAACATTCCTTTAGTTCAGGGGGAATTGGACAAAAACAATTGGGAGGGGAGACCAATAGGTAAAAATACAAAATAAATTATGTGAACTTGGGTAGAGATTTGAAGGTGGAGAGCAATTGGCTCGATTTACAAACTTGAAAAATGAATTGCTCACTACACATTTCCCTGTATGCGTCTTGTACGCTGCTGTTTATACCCTCATGCGGCCGCTCTCACAAAGGCAACTTCAAATAGAAGTTGTTCAAAGCTCAATGCAACAGCCTCGCAAAAAGGTTAGTAACGCCTAAACCTAAAAGAAGTCATCCCAATTTCAACACTTTGTGCAATAGTTTTTTTTCCGGCTTAGGGGAATACAAAATGTATTCCCCTAAGCCGGAAATAACATTTTCCATAGCAGGGACCTGCCAGAAAACCTGTTTTTCCTTTACATAGACATGGCTCATACATACTCACACGCAGACCATCTGTGATTACTTCTTGATAATTTCTTTCAGCCTGCTTGGTTCCAAACATAGGACAAGAATGAGCCACATTATGATAGTGGATAGAATGCTAGCCAAGCCACAAAGGTGCATGGTCACAAAGATCTGTACATGCATTGAAGATGTCTTGCTGACCCAAATACAGAAACACACTCATTCTTCCAAGGAAGGCTGCATTCAGCTGGTCTCGCAACAACACTCTGTCGAAAAACATCCCCCAGTATTGCGGCCGTCTATACCAGGCATTCATTCGATGTATTATGTTACAGATCACGCTTTTGTCTGGCCTCGTCAGTAAATCTTCCGTTCGGTAGTTTAATAAATGTAGGGAGATGCACGAAAGGCTGCATTCATCTATATGTGCGAGGAGTGCAAAATAGTGTGTATTTACTTAGAAATACCTATAGTCATTAAAAAGGGTGTTGTTTTTTATGTGCTCATATATATATTTAATTCATACATATTTTTACATCTATCTACTGGGTTTAGATGTGGCTTTAATCTGAATCAAAGTGTGTTAATGTAAGAGCGATCTATATGGTGCATTTGATGTATTAAGTGTGAGTGCGTGCATGCGTGTGTGTGGTAATGTGAGTGCACAGCATTTCGGGGGTTCCTTGCATCTAGTACCAAGTCATCCGCTGTTAATTGTGTTTGCGACGCAGCTGTTTGCATTGGCCTGGGCCAGATTGGTAGCAGCGCCACAGGGCCCTTCTGCCTTCCTCTTCCACTGGGATGAGCATTGTAGACTGCCCCCTCCCGGTCCCGCTGATCCCATCGGTGATGCTCGCCTGCCTCTCACCCGTCGTCGCCTCATGCTCCTCTCACTGGGAAAAAAACAAGAAGACCGCCGCACGCCTCTGTCCGTTTTTGAATCCAAATTATCATTGCGCCGAGCAGCTACCAGTCCAACCGGCTTTGTGTTCACGCTGTCGGAAGAGCTGACTTTGGGAGGACGGTTGAGAAGACTCCCAGTTTCATTCCAAAGCCAGATTCCTCCTGTAAAACCTGTTGTAGTTCTAATTGATTAGTGCCTGTTCATAACAGAATGGAAGACTGATTTCATTGACTTATATTAGCATTTCTAACAGGGTTGATATGCTGGACACATGAAAAGAGCTCCTGAGACCTTGTGGTCTGTGCTGCGGGCAGGTGGCCGTTCATCCCTCCCCCAGCTCTGGTCACCCAATTTGCTGCGTCGAACGTCGTCATCCATTAGCGCACGGTTGCGAAGATCCAGACTGTAGGCCCATCCGCTCTGCTGAAATTCAGAGGATGAATACCTCGATTCTGACTGGGTCTGGGCACTTGCCTGGAAGAAGGTTCACCAGTTCAAAAGGGATAAACCGTTTGGTGCCATTTGCACTGCAGGCCAAACTGAACGGGGTCACTGGCTTTCATTAAACCTGTTACATGGGAACATTTAAGCCTCTACAATGCCCTTTTGGATACCACATTTTGTAAGATGCTCAAGGCTATTATATTTTTACATAGCCAACATGCTAGTGTGGACCAACCCGCTATGGACAAGTACACATTCCAGTGATCCAGTTGCTGGCAACTCCTTAAAGAGACAACAAATGTCCTCACCCCCCCCCCCC
>JACXGM010009617.1:0-15268 GCA_016801145.1 Umbra pygmaea | reverse complement strand
CTCAAGGATAGCCCAGCATCCCCCTTCTAGAATGGGTGGTGTGGGAATGCGCAAGACACGTGCGGGAACAAACACCAAGTTCTCGTCTTTGACCCCTCATTCTGCTGGGTGCTGATGCTGGTTGGGTGTAATTTAGACAATGAAGTGGTTACTATTAAATAAATGCTAAAGGGAAGCCCAGAAGTACCACGGAGCTTCATCACTGACAGCCATTTTCACCTGCAATGTCCTTCTATTTGCAAGTACTTGCACACGTCATACAATAATCCACAAAACACAGAATGTATTTAATTACCTATCAAATGATGTATGTCACTGCTATAGGAAAACCTCTATAACCAAATCAATTATCTACTCTACTTAACACAGAAAGGCAGAAGGTCATTTTCTGGGAAAGCTTGTACGTGTATGTGACCCTAGTTGGTTTAATGGGATGAAACAATGGCTTCCTTTAAGCACCGGAAACCTGCAGAGAGGAGAGGAGAGACTCACACAAAAAGTCCTTGAGGAAAAAAAATAATGACATTCTCCACTTCAATCGATGTCTCTCTATGCACTTTTAATGCACCTGATTGCTTTATGTATGGGACTGATTGCTTTGTACATGCTTGTCTATCTCTGTAGGCAGAAAGAATGGTGTTTGCCTACCAATTGTATTTACCAGTCATATATTCTTTAGAAATTTGCTGAACTGTTAACAGTGTACATCGCCGTGAACAAGGATTTGCTGTTTGCAGATTGAAATTGTCAGATGGCTTTGTGGGTTATTAGTGTATGGCATCACACTGGATGAACTCCAAAAGCAAAGTAGGCAGCGCCTAAGCACTTAGCCCCTAAACACTTAGATCACATTTACATTCTCATAGATTTCAACAAAACAAAATTGTCTGCTCAGGCACATCTCGGGATGGAACAATTGTATTGTGTAAACGTTTGGGTCTTTCTCGAATTCCACGTGACCTCCAGAGGTAGCACTCAATAAGAATTGGTGTTTGCAAACAGTTTAGGAGAAATGTGTATTGAGTCAAAGGGCTGGGCTTGTTTCTGAGCGAAGTGCTCACACCACAAATGCGTGACTGCCGTCCAGAGAAATGACAAGGCAAATACAAACCGTATGGAAATTATTTTGTCTCGTCCTGAGTGAACTTGAATATGTTGGTGAATTCCATTGAAATGTAAATGTGGCTTTAGCCCTTGAATGAGGTTTTACAGTGTCTCAACCAAGTGAATACCACCTGTCCAAGGAACGAGGAGTTCATCAAAACTTGCTATTGCGCTTCTAACTAGTTACCAGTGGAGGCTGATGAACCTAGTAAAGGAGGATGGGCTCAAGTTAATATCTGAATTGGAGTCAATCGAATGGAGTTAAACATGTTAATCCCAATGGGAGATACCATTCCATTTACTCTCTCTTCAGACGTTAATGTGCCACAGCCTCCACTGTTGGCTACACACCTCACATGGTCTGAAAAATGAGGTTCATGTCTGACACAAATTGTAATTGTATTGATTAAACATCCCTTTGACTGGTACGGTCATACCTGTGTGATCCTGCTAGAGGGTCTCGGAAGCGTGTGATTAAAACTTAAAATTAGAATGCATCATTCGAATGTCTGAGTGAACCAACAGTCGCTGCTAGCTTGCTCATAAAGCACTCATAAAGCAGTCTGCAGGGAACGTTAGAGAAATAAACACACCTGAAAGGGTGAAATTTGTGGCCACCAGCATCGGACTCGTGACACTGAGCACATGTAACACATGTAAGAGTCTGGAGATGCCGTGGTGAACGCTATGCTGCCTGCAACATCATTCAGCATGACCAGTTTGGAGGTGGATCAGAGATGGTCTGGCGAGGCATATCCTTGGAGGGTCACACAGACCTCTATGTTCTAGCCAATGGTACCCTGACTGCTGTTAGGTACAAGGGTGAAATCCTCAGACCCATCGTCAAACCTTATGCTGGTGCAGTGGGCCCTGTGTTCCTCCTGGTGCAGGACAATGCTTGGCCTCATGGCCAGTGTGTGTAGGCAGCTCCTGGATGACAAAGGCCATTGACTGGCCCTCACATTCCCCAGACCTGAATCAAAAGACTGTCCAGGAGCTCACTGGTTCTCTGATCCAGGTCTGAAAGGGATCCCCCAGGACACCATCCGCCTGCTCATCAGGAGCATGTCCAGATATTGTTGGGGGTGCGTACAGGCACGTGGGCACCATACACATGATGAAATTCACACAAGTTGGAACAGCCTGTGATTTCAATTGTTTACTTCGATTTTCGGTTCTGAGTTTGAAACCAGCCTTCAATTGGTTGGTGATTTTTGTTTCCATTGACCGTTGTTACATCATTTTGTTCTCAACTAAATACACAATGTAAAGTAAAGATCTTGATCTTTAATATGTTTTGGTCATCAAGGCCCAATGGGTGATTTGAGTGTTCCCTTAAATTGTTTTGAGCAGTGAAAAAATTAGGGCATCCCCGCAAAAGCACAGTGATCTAAGTCACTACGTTGCACCCTGCATCACTGTCATGGCCTTCCGGTATTCCAACAGGGCTAGTAGATCCAGCCGAGCATTGCCCAGGATGGACGGGTGGCTAAGTTGGATAGGGGGGTCTTGCCACAGCGCTTTCAGGTGACTCTTTGTGAGGTGATTCAGGTGGCTGAGCTCTATATTGGCTGTGTAATTAGGTAATGTGTACAGTGATGTAGATTTGGGTGAGCAAGAGGTCTATTTTAACCCCATCAGAAGAGTGAAAGTCCTGGGACCCATTGACCCCCTTACCCCCATGCAGAATAAACCTAGATCTGTGAATGTGTAGCCTCATCAAATGCGTACCAATTTGAAGGCAAAGGCACTATGCACCCAGTTTTGAGCTTGCACTCACCTGGCACCCAGTGTACCTCAGATCGGTAGCTCACCTCAGGCTGTGCTTTCAGCACCACCGACTGCTAGTGACCAGCAATTCTTCTGGTTGAATTGCTATAAGACACACCAGGGTGTGTACGTGCCCTGACCTTGAGGTTTCTGGTTTGAACCAGCAGTGGCAACAATCAAACCAGCTGGTGAGACGTTTTTGGAAGAAGCATATGCAGGTTTTCGAACATCCAGCATCAGCTGCGGAGTTGCCACGAAGAGACAAGGCCATAATCGCAAATTGGACATCACAAAAATGCTGGTTTTGTTTTTGTTGCATTCTTTTGTGTCTTTGTGTGCATGTGTGAGTGCAGTGGTGCGAAACATTGCTCTCTCTCTCCTCACCAGGGCTCCGCGCTTTAAGGGCTACCAGCAACAGGACAGCCAGGAACTTCTTCATTACCTTCTGGATTCCATGAGGGTTGAGGAGACCAAGGTGAGGCCTGGGACCTGCAACACAAAAGCACATTTCTATCTTATAGCAGATGTTTTATCCATAGAGATCTACAGTTAAAGGTGCTATTTGTAGAATTTCAGCCATAACAACGGAACTAGTTTCTCTTTCAAATGACCAGATTACAAATGGTGTAAAAATTGTATTTATTGATATTAAAAAAATCAGAAAAAGGATATACCGTATATAGAATAATGTTTCTCTTCACTCTGCAGTCATTTGTTACACATACAACCACAACCTAAGATACGTACATTATGGTAAAGACGGACTGACGTGTGCTCATTAACAAACACTTTGGAAACACATCATGACCTTTCCTGTCGAAATGGTAAAATATGCACTGCATAGTGTATGAAGTTTCCTATCTAAACTGCTTATTCAGATTTTTTATATCATCTTCAACTTTTGGAAGTTGGTCACAGAAAGTGAAAGTAGTTGTTTCACTCTGTGAAATTGTACATATTCTACAAATAGCACCTTTAAGTGAGTTAATCTTAAGTAGCCAGGTAAACAATGATATACTAGTTTCATTAAAAAGGTCTGGAACATGAATAGTTGTAATTTTTTTGTAGTTTAAAGGTAAATTGATTTCCATAGGGGGTTTAGATTGAGGAGATTTACAACCGGGCTGGACTGACTGAACAAACTGATCTACTCAAAATTAGTAGTTGTTCAAAGACACAAAATAATTTCATTTTCATCTCTCAAATTCACCCCTGTATCATCAAAGGTACAAACACTGCAAACAAAGCTGTTGCTTTGGGTCAATCATGTCCATGACAGCAGACAGACTCCCATCGGTGAAGCCATGGTGGTGTCTTGTCCAAGCCAGTCGGACTACACAAAACACCAGGCAACGTTTTGATTGGGATTGAGACGCACACTTAAACTGGCCAATAGGAGACCGGGCTGAAAACCACAGGGGCCATTCATCTGTGGGCATGTTTGACAGCGTGCAGGGTTCTGGTCTTTTTCCTTGGCTCGTCGTCCGGTCTTTTTTGTCTTTTAACCTGATGGTGCCATGTTTTCTGGCAAGTGCAGACCCCGCCCACCCCTTTGAGGATTTAGACCACCACCATGGCCCAAGGCCGGGATAGTTGGCTCCTCAGCCCCACCAGCGGCTCAACCAGCCTGACGAAGAGAGACGAGAAGCGGGTGTGGAGCGGTCATCCCGGGGGCAGCATTACACCCCCACCCCACCCTCGGTTCTTTTTAAACTTGTGAACACTAGCAGTTGTGCCACTTAGGGTCTGTGCAAGTGGCACTGCGGGCGTCATTGTGTGATCTGGGAAGCACACAGCTGCTGAATGGGCTGTAGGGTCGCCCCCATTGTGCAAGAGTGTGACCCCACCTCTCCCTGCTCCAATCAGGGAGTCAGAAAGGGAGGGGTTGTAGAGGCAGGGGCTGGCCCTATTCACACATTGATTATATACATACGCATAACATAAACATAAACACAGGCTGCAATGCGTTCTGTTTAAGTTCCATTAAACCCTAAATCATAAATTATTAGAGACTCAATTATTAATGTGCACAAGCCACCTACTAAACATTGCATAAAAAAAAATTACGGTTTTCATTTAAGATTTTTGATTACTGAACAAAAATATACCTGTAAGAATTTAAATGTTATTTTTTCAGATTTATATGTTAATATTAGGAAATCAGTCAATTGAAATGAATCCATATGGCCTTAATCTATGGATTTCATACAACTTGGTATACAAATATGTGCAGACAGTCATTATTTTTTGTTTTTGTTGCGTTAATATTTTGTTCATTGTAGTTAGACATCATACTTAGCTTGCACAGGCACACACATTGTCTGTCAACGGATTTCTAATTAACAACTTGAGCAACAAAACACACATTAATTGTGACTGTCCATTTCCGTCTCCACCGACCTGGGAGTGTTTGAAGTCGATTGGGCGTTTAGTATCAGAGGTTTAAATATGCTAATTGCACAATGTCAATTATCGCCAATTAGCCAAGAGGTTAAGTCATCCTCCCTCTAAGGGCACGGCCTGTCCTTCTTGGCCTTGTCTTCGTTTAAGTTGACACCCCTATTTTTCCTCTAGCCCTTCCCTCCCTTGGTGGGACAGTGCACGCTGTTACTTGGGTAAGGGGGGAGTTGAGGGGGTGTCCTGCTGGTGATTAATTTGTCAGGAGATGAGCACGGTCTGTCTGAGTCTGACTGGGGGGGCAGTGCTGGGATTAACCAGGCTTTTGACCTAAATAGCCAGTCCAGTGCGTGGGTCCCTGGGGGCAAAGGAGTTTTGGCGGTGGGGGGGCTGACCCCAGACCAAATGCCAGTTATCAATAGATTGGTGCTTTATCAATGCGTAGCCTGTCCTCAGCTCGAAGTGCCAGCACACTTGGTGTCTGTCACCTTCAAACATTGATTACTGTCAGTGTGCACACAGGGTGAAGTTAGGTAATGACCTTACTGGGCTTCACACACACACACATTTTACTCTTAGTTTTTTTTAATGTGTTGTATATATCTGAAACACTTGTGTTCATTCATTTTGTTTTTGTATATGTCACCTCTTATATGAAATCCATTCATTCTCAGCGGATCAAAGCGAGCATTTTGAAGTCCTTCAACAACCCTACGGAGAAGACTGCAGATGCTGAGACCAAACGCCAAGTAAAAGGTTAATCCCCCATTTGCACATGCATGGTACATTTGGCCTAGATCAGGGGTTTTCAACCTGTGGTCCAGGGACCTGTGAGGGTTCGCGCAGCGACTGCAGGGTGTCCTTGAAGAGCTTACAAAACTATTCATTTAAAGCAGGGGTGTCCAAACCCTTCCATGGAGGGCCTAGTTCATGCTGGTTTTGGGTCTTTCCTTTCAATTAGAGCATAATTAGGACCTAGACTGCCAGATGAGGGGAGATCCTCACCAGTTAGTGAGCTACTCTATCAGCCTTGTACAAGGCAAAAGTGAAAACCTGCATACACTAGGCCCTCCATGTAAGGGTTTGACGACCACTGGTTTAAAGTGGTATCCTTTTTTTATTACTACAAATGACACCCAAATCAAAAATGATTTGTATGTTGAAATAACTGGCAAATACCTAATTATTATTGAGGAGGTTCAGACATAGTTATAGATTTAATTATAGACAATATTTGTAAATGAAAATGTAAGAAATCGGTTATTATGATATTTAAAATCATTGATAAACAAAAAATTATTTTAGGTTAAGCAAATTACTATATTACTTGCAAATGTTATGTAATTGGTGTAAGAGTAGCCTTCACTAAGTGTTTGTATGTCCCTTTTAATTGTCAGCTGATTTACTTGTGATTGATTAGATTGTTTGCATCTGTTACCATGGGCCACCAGTGCCTCAGTTGTTTTAAAAGGGGACATGTTCACTGTGAAAGGAAGGCGCTGGTGTTTTTAAGCAAGTTATTTAAATAATGATTGTCCATCTCTGACTCATGAATGTGAGAGCATCAGTTAGCTATCTCACAATGCATGATCCCTGGATTGACTAATGGCTTGCATGGTGGTCCCTGGCCTAGCTCAACATCGCCATCTCGTGACATTTTATTGTACTACTGTTATAATATTATTATGGCAGTCTCAACCACAAGAAAAACTGAGTTTCCTGATGTTTTCTTAATTGTTTGGTGTTTTACTGCACAAGGAGTTTGTAATGTGAGTAATTCACTGGTATATTTCCTTAACAGTGATTTCAAATATTGTGAACGACTCAACTCAGATTTATTTATATAGCACTTTATGCTGTACAGAAAAATATGAGGACAAACATAAGAAACCTAAAAACAGTACAAACATATGACATACACAGCTTACGAAACATTTTCAAACATTTTCAAACAAAACTACTGGCTGTGGGATTGATCATAAATTTAAAACAGCTGAATGATGCTGCATGTTTTTCCATCAATTGATGTCATGCTTTAACCTTAATTTCCCCTTCAACTCTCAGCGTACGGTAAGGAAGGCGTGAGGATGAACTTTGTGGATCGCATCTTCGTGGGCGAGTTGACCAACACTATTATGTGCGAGGAGTGTGAGCATGTGAGTGAAAGTGGACCCTTTGTCATTCCAGTCATAGGTCTAGATGCTTCCTGGTGCTTCTCTGGTCAATTTGGTTATTGTACTTAATTTAACATAATTTCTCCAATAACTGGAATGGAAGATTTTATTTTACAGATGAGAAACCAGGGACACAAAGGTTAGGACACAAAGGTTAGGAGACGAAGTTGGGAGAGGACCAGAATTGAACTTGTCATTAAAAAACACACGCCCAGGCCGCATACAAGACAGCCAGAGTTCAAATACATTTTTGTCTTCCTCACAGATAAATCTTTTCATAAATTTGGAAAGTTGTTTGACAAAGATAGTGATGAAAGACATGGACAGGATCTATCTGAGCCGATGCTTTAGCAGTATATCTACCTCTTAAAGGTACAATATGTCATTTTCCAAAACAATAGCAAAAGATGTACTTTGCATTAAAAAAGCAAACATCACTATAGCTATATTATATATATTTCTTAGTTGTGTACTTACATTATCCTAAATGTTTCCACCAAATTTCAAATCCAGAGAAATTTGTAATATTATTCGAAGACACGGGATGTTTCATTTTGTCTTCCGTCAATGGCGTCATAAAACCTTTGACTGCTCTAGTTGCTGTAATTTCCAGGGAACAGCCAAACATAACTTGAATAAAGGTATAATATTTTTAACAATAAATTACTTTATCAGTGAACATTTTTTCTGCCGGAGACACTAGATTGGAAGGCTGTCTTTGACGACGATAACAAAACCCATGATCCCACGCGACTTCCCGTTGTCATACAAGTACATCTTTTGCTATTGTTTTGATTGAGAGCCCCCTGGCGGCCAAAAACTAGATATTGTACGTTTAAACAACAGGTTAGACCACCGTACCACCCAATGCCACCATCACTAATGGAGCCGCTGTCACCCTTCAGCGAGACTGGAGTTGTTTCCAAGTTCAAACTGTGCTAGTGCTATGATAAAGAGTGATTAAATGGAAGCCTGTGCACCCCCCCAGATCTCCACTGTGAAAGAGGCCTTCATTGATATCTCCCTGCCAATCATCGAAGAGAGGGTGAGCATATATTTTCACGCTACTTCTGCCTTCGTTTGTTTTACGTCCACATGGTCTGTGGGTGTAACTGTTGTCTTTGTGACAGATGTCCAAGCCCTCCAACCCCAGCAGGGCCAGCAAGGGTGGAAAGGACCAGGAACTGCACGTCTCCCGCGGCGAAGAATCCCTTTCTGCTGCATACAATAAAAACACCAGGAAACCAGGCGTACAGGTTTGTGTTGTATATCTCGGTTTGGATATAATTGTACATACAACTTGTTTAGCACTTTTCAAGGAACCCAAAGCTCTTAACACAGTGAGGGGGAAATCCCATCTCATCCACCGCCAATGTTGGTGATGCACGGCAGCCATTTTGTGCCAGAATGCTCACCACACATCAGCTATCAGGTGGAGAAGTGAGTAGTTATATATGCCAATTAGGAAGGAGAGGGATAATTAGGTGGCCATGATTGAAGTTAGGCCTGGTTGGGAATTTGGCCATGACACCGGGGTAAACACCCCTACTCTTACGATAAGTGCCATGGGAGTTTTAATGACCACAGAGAGTCAGGACAACCGTTTAACATCCCATCCGAAAGACGGCACCCTACGCAGGGCAGATGTCTCCATCCCTTACCTGGGGCATTGGGAATGATCTTTAGACGAGAGAGAAGAGTGCCCCCTACTGGTCTCCCATCCAGGGACTAACCAGGCCTGACCCTGCTTAGGTTTAGATGCAAACCAGCAGTGGAACACAGGGCGCTATGCTGCTGGCATATGTCTTTTAATGCTTGCAAACAGTGTTTGTGTGTCAGCTGGTCTGTTTTGTTGACTCCTTCAGAAGCAGCAGCCATGTAAGAAGTCCCCAGGCTATGCTGAAGAGAATGGAGAGGACCGCCCCATGCTTGATTCCCCCCTGGCAACCTACCGTGTGGCCGGGGGATCCAAAACTCCAGCCACCACCAACAGTCTCTCAGACTGCAGCGATAAAGACTCTGGCCCTCAGGACAGCAGCAACGACGCCGACAGCGAAGCCTCAGAGAGCGAGTGGACGCCTCGTTCGTCGTTAAGCCACGGCGGCAGAGGGTCCACCCCGTGTCCCACGTCCCCCACTACGGCGTGTACCCTGCTGTCCCCTAAACCCCAACAGGGTGGTGCTGTGGAGCAACTGGTCAGCGCTGTGCATAAATTGAACTTGGGTCCGGCCTCCGTGGACTTGTCCTCCCCACAGTGTTCCGAAGAGCAGGGGGTGCACGGGGAGCCCCACCCACAACACTCCCACCACCAGGGGGCATTCCAGGCCCTGTCTCACAGTTACACGCCCTGCTCCAAGGAATGCTCTGTCCAGTCTTGCCTGCACCAGTTCACCTCGGTGGAGCTGCTAATGGGCAACAACAAGCTGCTGTGTGAGAGCTGCACTGAGCGCAGGCAGAAACAACTACGCAACAGCACCTCCTCTGGTGAGTGAGTGCGTTAAAAAGTAATAAATAAAACAAAGACAACCTTTTGAAATTCTGATCCGGGTTGTTGGTTAAATGGAAAAGAGTATTTAGTAGCACTTGTCTTTTACAGTGATTTTTTTTACCCTGTATATCTTTGATTTTATCAGGGCATGCAAACATTTAAAAAAGTAATGTTGTGTTGTCTGTGTTTGTTACAGAGAAGAAGGCCGAGAAGGTTTACACTAGCGCTCGTAAACAGATGTTGATCTCAGCGCTGCCCCCAGTGGTCACTTTGCACCTGAAACGCTTCCATCAGGTTAGCACAACTGTCCGTATGGAATGACCAGGCAGCCTCTCAGCTGTTGACCCCAAAATCTGTGACCCTCTGTACGGCATTTTCATTGATGAGAATATAGGTTTGCTCAGCATTGTTTCTATCAGCCGCGGTCGGTGGATCTTAATTGGGGAGGACGGGCTCGTATTACGCTCGGCACCGGAGTGAATGGAATGGTGCGCAATGAACAAAACCAATTGTTTTTTTGATTTGCACACATTCCATTCACTCCGGTTCTGAGCGTAATACGAGCCCGTCCTCCCCAATTAAGATTCACCGACCGCGGCTGGTTTCTATGTACCGTGTTTGATTGTTTATCCAAGTGGTTTATTCTCTCTTTAGTATTATATCTCAGGACAGACAAATACACTTTGAAATGTCTCAATTTGTGACGCTACACCTTATTGTGTGTTGAGATGTTTATGGATCAATAAGATTGTTGACATTGTGTGATTTTTGGACTGTATGTGTCAAGGCAGGGATGAACCTACGGAAAGTAAACCGTCACGTTGACTTTCCCCTGATCCTGGACCTGTCCCCGTTCTGCTCAGCCTCCTGCAAGGTGTTTACTTATGATGTTAAACTGGCACAGGGTCTTCATTGAAATCATTGTAGCTGATACGGCCTTTTGCATGTAACTTCTGCACTTATTAGGATTTGTGTTTGTTATATATGGTTGAAATGGTATCGGCAGCTATGGTTTCTTCCTGAGCTCCCGGCACCAACTCATGCGTGTTTCCATGTGGACAGAATCTGGCGACGGGCGAGCGTGTGCTTTACAGCCTGTATGGGATCGTGGAGCACAGCGGGTCAATGCGCGGTGGACACTACACGGCGTACGTAAAAGTCCGCTCGCTCCAGAGGAGGACAGAGCAGCCGCAACGCAGAAACCTGGCCGGTAAGCACGTTTCTGACCCTCCATGAAAATGTTTTGATCTCAAGTCTGCTTCAATACAGTTGTCCAGTGGTTTTGTTTTGCTCACACATTAAGCACAAAAATGTATGATTCCAAATAATGTGGCTTGCTTACATACATGCTCTGTTAAAGAACCTTGAAGGCATATGCAATAAAAAAGCCCCCCCAGGGGCTTTTGTTACCTGAGGTTGTATAGCTTATTTTGCGCATTATATAGACACCCTCAGAAAAGGATCTCACCATTCAGTTACGCTTCACTGTAAAGAGTCTACATGAGCTGTTGTACTGTCGTCGCTGGTTTAGTGCAAGAATAGAAGTTAGGTTGACATTTTTTTTGTCTCCGGTATCGGCTAGCCATCGTAGCAAGGTCAGAGGGGAAACATTGATAGAATCAGCCTCCAACAAATTGCAACGCAGCTGATATATAGAAAATCCATACTGCCCACCTTTACCTCATGTTAATACATCCCTTCTGACTGATATTGCTTCATTTCCTTTTCACTTCCATACATAAGCCCTCCCACCTAGCCTTAACCTCCTGCCAAAATGGGTCACACTAGAGCCTAACAGATGTTGCAGATACTATGCTCAGTGATGTCATGATAAAGTGGGCTTGTTCTTGAATTGAATTACTAGATACCAGTGTTCAAGTTGCCCAATCTGCCACAGTTTCTTTGATGAGGTAGCAACAGGCTCTCTCACAGAACCCACAGCGATAGGTCCCGAAAACTCCCTGCTAACCAGAGATGTGTGTTTTCAGGTCAGAGAGAAGCCAGCTGTGCCGCACAGGGTCAGTGGGTGTACGTGAGCGACACCAACGTTCAGATGGTACCGGAGTCCAGGGTTCTTAAATCTCAAGCATACCTGTTATTCTACGAAGAACTTATGTAACTACTGGAGGGTTGGGCACCCCAATCCACCTACTTCAAGAGAGTACCAGGCAGAATAAGAAAGTAAACACTGCTTCATGTCTCCAAACTTTGACTCCTCTTTAAGCTGGAAATCGATGCACGCACTGCAAATGTGATTTGTAGTTAATACAAAACAGGTGTTACCTGGATGTATGCTGGACCACTCCGCACCGAATGATTGTGTCTGTCCATTTGCTGGAAGTCACCGTATATTTCCTCACATGGTTTTGTGTGTGTGCGAAAGACGGAAGGAATGTAAAGTGTGTGGAATTACCACAAATTCGAAACAAAAATGCAGTGTTATTTATATTTTAAGTCCTGTTCCGCTGACAATATTTTTTGTTGTTGACCGTACCAATGTGCAACTGTCTTTCCTTTACGATTGCCAAATACTATTTGCTCAGAGAAATTTAAAGAAAATGAACATGCAAAAAAAACCTGTGCGCGGTGTGTTGTGGTACTATTGATTGCCAAAAGAATGTAATCTCTAACTGTTCCTGAACAGAGATGTTGGCGATGTGACGGGGCATTTAAAAGTGTTTGAGCTCAGTGCATTGCTGTATTGGTCTGCGCTGTATCCGTTTTTACTCTGTAGAGTATGCACACTGGTGAACAAATCATCTTTATCCTTACCGATACAGATTGTGGAATGTTTACATTGCTACATAAATAATGCATATGATCTACAGCTTGCAGGACAATAAATAATAATTTTCATATGATTTGTCATGTTATCCCATAAGTGCTGCTGTATGTAGAACATCTTTCAGTACACTGCATGAATAAAGGGCAGTGAATATGTTGCCCAACCTTGGGATTTGAATGTCTTATTATTTACGTTAATCATCCTACGTTTGTTTTTTGAATCATTGAAAGTATGAAAATGTTGTTTATTTGTTGGTGGTGATAATGCAAAGTTTTTTGATGAGATGAACTATTACAGTGTAAAAGGATTCAGAGCGATTTAATTTCCTTGAAAATAATTTGTATTCAGTGCCTCTAGGATTGAGCTTCTGCACGAGGAAAAAATCCCCTAAATATGGTGAAAACATTTGTAAGATTAGGATGTATGTGGAAATGCATATAAAAAGTAATGTTGTGTATTACCACAAAAAAATGAAACTATGCACAGTCAACAAACTATCTAAATGATGGGATGCTCCTTGGCAATTATATTAATGCTCACAAGAACAGATATATTTCTGATCAAAATTGGATGTTTGTCAGGTAATCTGGGATTTGGTAACATTCCTTCTGAATACAATTCCACAGGCACTGCTTGTTACCACAATGCTAACCCATATTACATTTTTTTGTGAAAATGTAATTTTATTTAAATGAGGAAGTCAAGCAGGTTTTGGATATGTCAAATAACTTCAAGTTGCTAGTCTTCATACTCTTCATACCCTTGCACGGTCTTCACAGTTTTGCTGCTAGAAGGGGCAAGTGCATCCATGTGGCCTTATATTCACTCTTGGTTTTTGCATGTGATTCCCTTAAATCTTTTGTTAGATAATGTATAATTAACATTATGAACATGTGTCTACTTAGAATATTACTCTGGATATTATCTGCATTTAATTTTGTATTTATTTTTTCTACTGCAGTGCACCATAATTCCATGTTTGAATGTTGCAAAGTGGAATTTATACTTTTGAAATTTAGTGCAGCAACATTATGCAGAATGAGATGCAGTTTCATTTTTTTGAGCATTTTAAAACCATAAACGATGTCATATTCACATGTATTCAGTAGCAAATGATGTTACAAACTTGATTATTTTGAAGGTGTTGTACAAGTCAGGCAATAATCCAATCTCGATAAAATGAAGTGGATGCAATGTTATAGATTGTCTGATTTGTTAGTGTAAATGATATATAATTACAACGTGTGAGGTTTTCAGGATGAAACGTGTTATGAGAAACCTTCAAGTAAAATTAAACCAGTCACAGTCATATTTTGGGACAATTACAGATTGTAATGCTGATGACACACTAGAATGATGATGTTAATCAACGAGACCTTTTTTGTTTTTGATTGAGAATGTTGTCATATCCATAAAGATGTTTCCCTAAGATTTGTGTAATGCTAATACAATCTTTCACATCTTTCATATCAGACAGCTGTAACCATTTATGTACTCTAGTGTTTGAAGAGATACAGAATCCTACATTGCTAATCATTAATGATTTGGCAGATTTACTAAAATGTTTCTTTTTTCTAAATGACATTTTTATGGCCACATATGTGAAGTCTGTGCAAGGAGTGTATTGACTATTTACTACAATAAATAATACTTCAAATTCCTGAAACAGGAAACTGATTAAGCTGATGTGTTTCATTTTGGAATTGTATGTTTTAAATCCTCATTTTCCTGAAGGAAAGTACATGATGGAATTTGTGTCATCCTTACTCACTGTATGAAGACTGTGGTGCTCATTAGTCGAGAGGCTGTCACAGTGGATACAGTGTTGCCATATTCACTCATTCACTAGTGGCGATCTGCCCTGACGGGTACAAAGCAGCGCTGTTTGAGGAACATGTCGCAAGCTGGTGAAGAGGAGGTGGGTGTGGAATCAGGGAAAGGGCAACGTCTGAAAGCATTCCGTCGTCCGCCGTCCTGGTTCCACACACCATGACATCCCGATCGCGTTTTAAGCAGGGTGTCAAGTCACCCACAAACAACACAGCACGTTTCTTTTAAAAATGTATTCGGTCTATTTTTAAAAACAGCTTCTTTTAGCTTGGGGACATTCTCTTGAAGGATTAGTTGTGATTTTAATCCCAGTTAATGAAATGCTGTGGTCCTGTTTACTGTGTCAGAATGGTCATGGAAACCGGCAACACGGGAAGGTTAGTGTTCCTGTCTATTTAAAACTCGTCAATGCAAAGGGACATTGCTCAATCTAAGTCTAACATGCCAATGTCACTAAAACAGAAAGCCTGGCTAGCAAAAAGTGTTCTTTTCAAGCTCAAAAACATTATGGCCTTTAGTGCATGGGGCGCATCATGCCAAGAATAGTTTTTCTGACTACAGTTGTTTGACTCTATTTCAGTATCTCGGTTAGGCCTTAAATACTGAGGTCTTCATTTAGGTGTTGTGTTATTGGGTTTGTCTTGTATCTCGGTTAGGTCTTAGATACTGAGGTCTTCATTTAGGTGTTGTGTTATTGGGTTTGTCTTGTATCTCGGTTAG
>JACXGM010009616.1:10528-27440 GCA_016801145.1 Umbra pygmaea | reverse complement strand
GCCTGACTCTGACTCTGACGCCTGACTCTGACTCTGACGCCTGACTCTGACTCTGACGCCTGACTCTGACTCTGACGCCTGACTCTGACGCTGACACCTGACGCCTGACTCTGACGCCGACGCCTGACTCTAAGTCTTCCTTTGAAACCTTGATTACTTTTGGTAGGATACAGTAGGAATGCCTTTGCAAGGACCGAAAACAGGTGTGAGTCCACAATGCAGTGGATGTCTTGTTGCTGCTACACTGACCTTGGTCTTTGACCCTTGTTATTCTCTGTTTAAGGTGTCTTACAAGCAGACGGCCCAGATGAGGGAGAACTCATACGGCATGGTGACGGACACACCAGAACTACTGCACGCCGCCTATCTGAAGGATGTGTATAGCCAGGTACAGTAGGAAGAACTCAATCCCCCATGTTGCACTTCATTCGACCGCAAATGGGTGGGATATGTGCTTGAATATTTTTTTCATACCTCTAATTTATGCAGAAGAAGTACAAGGATGAAGCAGAGAAGCTGAGGGGTTCTTATGGATTAGACACACCTGAGATGGAGAGAGTGAAGACCAACCAGAGAAACATCAGCTCAGTGAGGGTGACACGTAAACACACACATACATGCATACAGTACAAACACAAATGGACTCAGGTAGGCAAACACACACGCACAAATATATACACACAGAGACACACACTGTGTCATTCAGTACATACTGTGTCTTCTAAGTTGCCCTTTTGCTCTGAACATCCAGTGTCGGTACACGTGGGACTCAAAGCTGCACAAAAGCCTGATGTCTTCTGTCACTGACACTCCAGAAATCATCCTGGCCAGAGAGAATACCAAGAAAATCAGCGATGTAATTATTTGTTCTACATAACTGGACAATATTATTTTCAGCCTTTAAGAAAAAAGCTTGGATACCTACGTCTGTTTTGTTCTTAAAATGTTTACTACAGTCTTCCATTATCGTCAAAAGATATACATACATGATATACATGCTCTTCGTATGAAGAGACTGTAAACAAAGCCGCTAGATGGGTGACTACTCTGTTCCATGTCCAGGTGAAATACAGAGAGGGTGTGGGGAGTGGAACAGCCGTCATGGAAACACTTGACATGGAGAGGGTCCGCAGAAACCAGGAGAATATCAGCTCGGTGAGAGGTCAAACCTCATCTGAATTTGGACCTCAAACATTTCGACACAAAACCACAAACCTTCACACACAATCAGTTGACATTCTCATCAGTCCCATTTAGTGTTGTCTTCAGTTGTTACTGATACACGTCGGCATTTTGCTCCATTACGCGCACCAACATACACACACACAAATACACACACACAAATACATACACACAAATACATACACACAAATACATACACACAAATTAAAGTTGCTATTTGCTTTAGTTATAATAACAAGCTACTTTCTCTTTCAAGTGAGCAGCTTACAAATGCTGTAAAAACTATATGCGTTAATATTTAAAAAATCTGAAAAAGCAAGAAATATGGGATAACGATTCCCTACACTATGCAGTGCTTTGTTACATACAAACAAACCTATAAATGATATCACAGACAGATCAGCGCTATCTCTTTGTCTAAGGGTGTGGAAATACAACTCCTGCAATTCCTGTACAAATGGCAAAATATGCACTGCATTTTGTTTAAAATAATTTTCCTATCTAAACTGCTTTTTCAGATGTTTTAAATATCATTGAAAACTTGTTCTACAGCTTATGGAAGCTGGTCAATGAAGGAGAATCTAGTTCAGTTTTAACTTTGTAAAATTATGTAGTGTACAGTCACGGTCAAATCCTATGATAACATCACAAATACTAGTTTTCACACAGTCTGCTGCCTCAGTAGTGCAGGGTTTGCTCAAAAAATGGCAGCAGGCAGGTGTGAGTGCATCTGCACACACAGTGAGGCGAAGACTTTTGGAGTAAGGCCTGGTGTCACGAAGGGCAGCAAAGAAGCCACTTCTCTCCAGGAAAAACATCAGGAACAGACTGATAATCTGCAAAAGGTACAGGGATTGTTTGGGCCATCCTGAAAATACCTTGTTTGGAGAAAGCAAAGTGAGCACTACCATCAGTCCTGAGTCATGCCAATAGTAAAGCATTCTGAGACTATTTATGTGTGGGGTTGCTTTTCAGCCAAGGGAGTGGGCTCACTCACAATTTTGCCTAAGAGCACAGCCATGAATAAAGAATGGTACCAACACATCCTTTGAGAGCAACTTCTCCCAAACATCCAAGAATAGTTTGGTGATGACCAATGCCTTTTCCAGCATGATGGAGCAACTTGCCATGAGGCCAAAGTGATAACTAAGTGGTTCAGGGAACAAATCGTCAAAATTTTGGGTCCATGACCAGGAAAATCTCCAGGTCTTAATCCAATTGAGAACTTGTGGTCGATCCTCAAGAGACGGGTGGACAAACAAAATCCCACAAATTCTGACAAACTCCAAGCATTGATCATGTAAGAATGGGCTACCATCAGTCAGGATGTGGCCCAGATGTTAATTGACAGAATGCCAGGGCAGATTGCAGAGGTCTTGAAAAAGAATGGTCAACACTGCAAATATTGAGTCTGCATAAACTTAATGTGATTGTCAAAAAAAGCCTTTGACACTTATGAAACGCTTGTAATTATACTTCAGTGTACCATAGTACCAGTAACTACTGACAAAATCTGACCCCATAATAATCTTAACCCTTTTTCCAACCTTAACCAAAAATGTAACTTTAGCCCTTAACCTTATATTTATTCCAAAACAACTTCCTTTTAAAAATTGTGCCAAAAGTTTTTTCCTCTTATTCAGCTTTTTTGATTCAGCCACAACTTTCAATGTTTTTGTCCGTATTTATATATTAGAAACTTTTCACACAGACACATATAAGGTATTATCATTCAGTACATTACACTGAAGTCCTACTTTATCATTCAGTAATGTTTTGTGTCTTCTAAGTTGCCCTTTTGCTCTGAACATCCAGTGTCGGTACACGTGGGACTCAAAGCTGCACAAAAGCCTGATGTCTTCGGTCACCGATACTCCAGAAATCATCCTGGCCAGAGAGAATACCAAGAAAATCAGCGATGTAATTATTTGTTCTACATAACTGGACAATATTATTTTCAGCCTTTAAGAAAAAAGCTTGGATACCTTTGTCTGTTTTGTTCTTAAAATGTTTACCAAAGTCTTCCGTTATTGTCAAAAGCATGATGACACTTATAATGGGGATGATATACACTCACCTAAAGGATTATTAGGAACACCCATTCAATTTCTCATTAATACAATTATCTACTGAACCAATCACATGGCAGTAGCTACAATGCATGTAGGGGTGTGGTCCTGGTCAAGACAATCTCCTGAACTCCAAACTGAATGTCAGAATGGGAAAGAAAGGTGATTTAAGCAATTTCGAGCGTGGCATGGTTGTTGGTGATAGACGGCCCGGTCTGAGTATTTCACAACCTGCTCAGTTACTGGGATTTTCACACACAACCATTTCTAGGGATTACAAAGAATGGTGTGAAAAGGAAAAAACATCCAGTATGCAGCAGTCTTGTGGGCGAAAATGCCTTGTTGATGCTAGAGGTCAGAAGAGAATGGGCCGACTGCTTCAAGCTGATAGAAGAGCAACTTTGACTGAAATAACCACTCGTTACCACCTAGGTATGCAGCAAAGCATTTGTGAAGCCACAACATGCACAACCTTGAGGCGGATGGGCTACAACAGCAGAAGACCCCACCGGGTACCACTCATATCCACTACAAATAGGAAAAAGAGGCTACAATTTGCAAGAGCACACCAAAATTGGACAGTTGAAGACTGGAAAAATGTTGCCTGGTCTGATGAGTCTCGATTTCTGTTGAGACATTCAGATAGTAGAGTCAGAATTTGGCGTAAACAGAATGAGAACATGAATCCATCATGCCTTGTTACCACTGTGCAGGCTGGTGGTGGTGGTGTAATGGTGTGGGGGATGTTTTCTTGGCATAATTTAGGCCCCTTAGTGCCAATTGGGCATTGTTTAAATGCCACGGCCTACCTGAGCATTGTTTCTGACCATGTGCATCCCTTTATGACCACCATGTACCCATCCTCTGACAGCTACTTCCAGCAGGATAATGCACCATGTCACAAAGCTTAAATCATTTCAAATTGGTTTCTTCAACATGACAATGAGTTCACTGTACTAAAATGGCCTCCACAGTCACCAGATCTCAACCCCATAGATCATCTTTGGGATGTGGTGGAACGGGAGCTTCGTGCCCTGGATGTGCATCCCACAAGTCTCCGTCAACTGCAAGATGCTATCCTATCAATATGGGCCAACATTTCTAAAGAATGCTGTCAGCACCTTGTTGAATCAATGCCACATAGAATTAAGGCAGTTCTGAAGGCGAAAGGGGGTCAAATACAGTATTAGTATGGTGTTCCTAATAATCCTTTGGTGAGTGTACATGCTCTTTGTATGAAGAGACTGTAAACAAAGCCGCTAGATGGGTGACTACTCTTTTCCATGTCCAGGTGAAATACAGAGAGGGTGTGGGGAGTGGAACAGCCGTCATGGAAACACTTGACATGGAGAGGGTCCGCAGAAACCAGGAGAATATCAGCTCGGTGAGAGGTCAAACCTCATCTGAATTTGGACCTCAAACGTTCTGACACAAAAACACAAACCTTCACACACAGTCAGTGACAATTCACATCAGACACATTTAGTCATGTCTTCGGTTGTAAATGTAACAATTCTGCATTTTATTTTGATCCATTCTACTCCTCAAAAATAGTATTTGAAATCATTTAAGATACTGGGTTTGATTTTGGGAAGGAATCGTGTCTGAAACTCTGTCCACTTCTGCCTGACTCTTAGAAACACACAGACAGCCCTTCACCCTAACACTACACTAGTGTAAATCATTAAATCCATTAGTGGACCCTGCAGAACAATTCCCCTTTGAGAGTGAGCAGACTGAGGGGATGTGGGGTCCCAGCCAAGCCACCCAGGACCTCTGGCGCCAGCAGGCAAAATTTGGCATGGAATGTCATTTTCTGGTTTCAAGCTGGTTTTCTGGTTGTCGAGATGCCAGAAAACTACAGATTGCAACATGAAAATAAGGTCATGTTATTGTATTTCCACAGGTAAAGTATAGAAAATCACTCCAGCCCTCGAGCCTGGGACTCACCCCAGAGTTAGAGAGAGTTCGTCAGAACCAGGACAACATCAGCTCGGTACGTGGCATGGGCCCAAACACGAACCAGCCCCTGAGCGCTTATTGAGATCTAAGAGGGTTTCAATTCGGATCAGCAAGTTTTAAATTGTAACTTATACCTATACAATTGTCTCAGATCACCACAGGTGATTAGCATGTAGCGCTTAAATGTCTTGGGCCATAGAATGCTTCTGAAATGGCAATGTTTATATGGGCTCTGCTGACCAATAGGAACTCACTATGTGGTGGATGTAGTGTTGCTTTAACCTATTGGTTTCATCTCGCCCAGGTGGTAGTGTGATATTATGACCAGGATTGTCTTTTGTGCATTGCAGGTGAAGTACCAGAGCGCGTTAAAGGAGATAAAGGGGAGGTCCTGCACTGAATTGGACACTCCCGAACTGAGGCGTGTCAGGAAGTCCCAGAACGATATCTCCATGGTAGCACTCAGGTTACCATGGCACTGGCGCAGAAAATGGAGCGAGTTAACACGACTCAAGTGCACTGCGGGTGGGAATGTGGCACTTATAACGCACAGAACTAAAGAGTTAACGCTGTTGATTTTTCCTCTTCGAGAGAGAGCCATAATACATGTGTGCTTGCAAGCTTACATGTGAGCATGTGTTTTTTACCAATAAAGTAATTTTTACATGGTTTGTTGTGTGGATTCTTTGTAATACTGACCACATAACCCTTTACTCCCTGACCAAAATGCCCACTCCTGTGTGTGTTTGTGTGTGTGTGTGCGCGTCGGTGTGGGAATTGTTTTACGGCTTCTCTTGTGTGACACAAATTTCACAAATGTGTGAATGTACCAAAATATCATCTTTCTCATTAAACTTCCAATCAAAATACAGACTTGCCACAAGGCTGAAATTGTGCCATTGATATTTGCTTCGACAGGCAAAATACCACGAGGATTTTGAGCGGACAAGGGGCCAAGGCTGCAGCCCTGGGATGGAGGACCCCAACATGGAGAGGCTGCGCCACCGGAACCACCAGATGATGAGTGAGGCAGCCTACAAGGGAGTTCATCCACAGGTGGTGGAGATGGACAGGAGGCCTGGAGGTATCATCGTAGGTCAGTGGCGACCCGTTTCTGTAAAATGCTGTCACCATGACGTCAGGGATATTGATGGTGAATTTGTGATGTCCTTTAAATGAAGTTGCAGTTGTTCCTGTATCCAGGGCCCAGTTTCCCAAATGCATCTTGAGAGAAGGAACTGAGCATATAAGCTGCCATTGGGAAACGAGGTCCTGATGTGTCCATGTTACATTTGTGGAAGCTCCATTTTGACAGGTTTTTTGTCAATCTACAGACGGAAGCTCCACGTTGGAGTCAACTCACCTGGCACGAAACTGTATGTGTTGTCTCTCTGAGGTCTACAGCACATTACTTCTGATGTTGGTCTGTTTTCCTTCCTGTTCTTGTTTTCCTTTCTGTGTTTTCTAAATGACCTCCCCTGACATTTGCCCTGTCCAAGACCTTAAGGTGTGGCGGACGGATCCAGGCTCTATTTTTGACTTTGACCCGGTGGAGGATAACATTCAGTCCAAAAGTCTTCAGAGACTGTCTGGTACTTCAAACCCAATGTGTTTTCATCTCTACACACACTGTACATACTCATGTGTTGAGCTTAGTTCCATTTTTTATTCCAGTCTATTCAGAAACTACACTGAGTGTAATACTCGCTTGTTCTCTACCTGAGTACTCCACCACTCTCCTCTGCATTTAGCTACATTTGAACATCATATTTTGTATTTCTTGTCCACAGCCTTTTATGTTCCTGACTGTTGATTTTGTCTTTATCTCTGTCGCCCTCTTGTGGCAACACACCAGAGCGTGTGAACCACTTGAGCCGTCAGCAGTCTGTACACTCACAGGCCCAGTCAGTGTGCTCGCTGGCTTCTGCCTCTGACCTGTGGGAGAAAAGCCTGTCTGTCTGCAGCAGCAGCTCAGCCCTGCACTCACAGGACAGAGGTAGTCAACTCTGTCAGAAAATAAAAAATAAGTCACTCCAGACTTATGTGGTGTGGACAAAATAAATATAATGCAATGTGAGGGCCAGATCATACAAACGCATGGACATGTTAATCAGCACAAATATAACAAGCTTGTATGAGCACATAGGCACACATAGTGGAAAGAGTAGACCACTGATTGGTTCACTGATTGGTTGACTTTCACTGTGTTACCCCTGAACACCTTGTCACTTCTCCTCCAGTGTGTCTGACCAACAGAATGTCTCCCTCTCACTTCTGTCTATACAAACTGACCAACAACCCACTATTATGAGGTCCTCAGCTCAGGGAATGTTGTGTCCTCTTCAAGTTGTTTAATTGTTCTCTTTCCTTCCCAAAGACAAACAAACTATCTAACTGTCAATGACTTCATTATTTCCAGGTCACTAGGAAATGGCTCGGATCTAATCTGGTTTCTTTGCGATGTTCTAACAACTCACCTAACATACAGTGAGACTTGTAGACCCTCAGTGTTGTTGAGCCTATTAGAAGCTCAGTGTTATCCATGTCTGTGTGTCTGCATGTCTGTGTTTGTGTATCAGCACCTGTGCTGCCTGGAGCGTACCATCAGAGCAGCCAGCAGCAGGGGTACGGCTACATGCACCAGACCAGCATGTCCTCTGGGAGGTCTGTAAAGTCCCCCCCATCAGTTACCATGGTAAGCCCCAACACAAGCACTTTTTTTTCTGTTAGATATTTTTGAATTCATTCAAGATAATTATACTTATGCTATGGCCAGTTGTATTTGTACATTTTATATATTAAAATCATATATTTTCACATGTTGTGATGAGAATTCTCACAGTTGAACTGCTTTTGTGTGCCTTGATGATTGTGTTGTGCAGTTATCGAGGTTACCATACACAGGGTTACCCAGTGTGTCTCAATGTGTCCTCCTGGTTAAATGAAATAAAATAATAACCCTGTTTCTGTTGCTCCCCCCAGAGAGTATACCGAGCTCTGTACGACTATGCAGCGCAAGACCACGACGAGGTGTCCTTCCGCGATGGTGACGTCATCATCAATGCTCAGCCCATCGACGAGGGCTGGATGTATGGCACCGTGCAGAGGACCGGCAAATCAGGCATGCTCCCGGCCAACTATGTAGAGTGCTTTAACTAAGGGCCACATCTCAATAGTCTTCAAGTGGTTTCATTTGCTCTGCCACATCCTTTACCTTCACTGATGTGAAAATCAAAGAGTTGGATTGGTGTAATAGACTTGGTGAAATCGATGCCTACTGGGAAATGATTTCCATGTCAGTTCAATTAAAGGAGAGGGGAAGTGGAAAGGAGACCACTGTAGATTATTGAGATAAACCCTAAGGCTGGCCTTAACGGTATAGGTGGAGCCCTCTCCTCAAATGTCTGTCTTTGGCCTCATCTCGGATGGTTAAATCAGGGAGCAAAATTGTTTGGGTGGAATTGTTCTGTTTACTCCGTCTTGACTACTGGCACAAACTATCATTACCACAACACCTGCTGGAAATAATCATGTAAAAAGTAAAAATTTAAAAGGTTGTGAAAATGTTTTGATTTTAAGTATTGGTGGCTTGTACCACGTGGTGACAGTCAATTCAAAGCATACATACAGTATTCAATCAAAGAAGTGTTCAAATAGATACACTTAGCAGACTAATATTGACCTATTTAGTCAATACAGTTACTATTTTCTTTACTATTTCCTATTAACAAAAACTTCATGATTCATACACACACATTTCAATTAGTTCTAAAGTCCAGTTTATTTTTGTTTTTTACATTTAACATTGTTGTGTTGAAAATGTATTGTTACAGCACAAGAAGAATCATATTTTTTATTTATCCTGGAAAAGTGGTTAGTTTGATTTACTTAATTTTTTGATAACTTAACCTAATCTGATACTTTACCTTTTGATTACTTTCCCTAAAAAGGATCTATCAAATGTACTTTGCATGTTAGCATACTGGTCTCTGACTGGGGTCTGATGTGGGATCAACTTATGCTAAACTAAATGCCATTGAGGATACAGCATGAAATGTCACAACGTATGTTTATCCTGCAAAAATCTGTTATTAATTTAAAATTAATCCACAAAATAATCAAGTTTTTCAGAGCATCTGTCATCTTTTTGCATATAAAGTAACTATTTACTTTTTTTATCTGATTTTATGTCACTGATTACATGTTACGACTTGCCAGAGGGACCTGCCTTCCACCGTTCATTCTTTGGATTTGATTTTTTATTATTATCGTTGCATTAGACATAAACACTAACCTAATTTTATGTTTTAAGAGGAGTGACGAGCCGTGAGAGTGGAGCTAAAAGCCTGAGCGATTGTTATCTCGTTAGTTACTATATTTACCTCATTGATTAACACAAAGCTTCATACTGTTTTGCCGGATAGTGTAATGGTTTAGTTTAAATCAGCTCCACAAATACTAAATATAATGTAGTTTTTCCCAATTATAGTGAATGAGTTACACAATAGCACCACCTGCTGTGAGTTCAGTGGTGTAACTCATGTACTTGATTAACCATACACTTTGATTAGATTATGTCTAAATAACATCCACGTAAAATTTTGTTTAAAATTTGTTGCCATGTACACCGTTTAAAGTAAAACTCAAGAATGGTTCATGATGTTGGATAGTAATATTGACATTTCTGAACCATTGTGAACACTGTTTTGGTTATGCTCCTGTATAAGGTCATTTTTACTCTTCAGTGTTGCAAACACTCTTGAAACTACATGTATTTCTGCATGTTATAAAATGCATATTAAAACGTCATGATGCGTGCAAACGTAATCACATCACGCCTAATGAATAAAGGATATGTTAACGGGATCCAATCTCTTCACTGTGGTAGTGTGAAATTACCGTTACCACGAAAGGAGGTTGCTAACAAACAGAAATGAATAATTTGTATAACGCTAATATAACGCTAATATTTATTGGTCAGGAAATAACTGGATTTAAAAAAACATCAAGCTTGATGTGTTGCTCATAATATGTAAAATGACTTTTTTGTCCAGAGGTTTTTGCTTCTACTTCAGTTTTTAAATGTTTATTCATTTTGACAGCCATCACAGCGTTTTTGAGGTGTCACTGTTTGGTTTGTTAACCATTTGTTCTATTGTTTTGTCATTATTTGCATTGTCACGTTTGAAAAATAAAGACTCTTTGTCAACAATGATGTTGTATATTTAAGTATATTTACACATAATTCAGTGGGTGGTGAACATATCCAGACGGGGTTGAGAATCTAAAGATGGACCTCTTTGTATTTATCGGGAGATTTATTTATTTTAGTTTTTCAGCTGATGCAAGTGTTACATATCTCTGTAAACCTCCATCTTATTTTGACTGAACCCTGAAGGAACCTTGCAGTCAAGCAGCTTTTGTAAATTCAGCTTTAAGGTCAATAGCAAAATCAAGGGGGCTTATGTCTTATATTTAGTCTTTTCTCTCTGAAACCTATCTAGACAGAAGAGCACTCAATTCATCCACAGGCACTAATGAAGAGAAGAAGCAAGGTTATCAGCCATATACAATCTTTACATTCTTCCCAAAGGGAGTGCAGTGGACCTGCGCTATACAAGGCAGCTCTCTTTTGGTTCAGATGGGCCAGGTGTGGCTCAAGTGTGCTTGTTACTAACACAACTTGCGCCAGCAGTCCACAGGACACGTGCAACGGTTGCAGGCAAATACCATGCCGTCTGGATCTTCAGTACAAGCCTGGGGAAACTGGCAAAAACAAGGAAGAGAGTAATAAGATAAAGTGGAATATGGGATTGAGGATAAGCAGAAAGGTATCAGTGCACACGAGGCGATGTGGAGGATGAAAAACGTGAGGAATTTATTGAAGAGGACTTTCAGGTCTGTTTTTGTGACTACATTATTTTTCTCTATAGGTTGTTGACAGCTGTGAAACACTGACTCATTTGAAGCCATGCAGGGAAAGATGTCTAATTTGTTCTCCTTACAGCAAAGCTTCCCTTCTCCTTTCCATGGAACATGCTATGAAGCCCAAGACTCCCATCTACAAGTCTCAGTGTACCTTATTAAAAAGGAAACTAAATGTATAGCTTTTTCAGGAGTAATAACATACCAAAGAAATAAAATAACAGGTTCTGCTTAAAAAGAGTTCGGTGTAGCAGTCTAAAAGCTCCCAACTCTGTACCACACATACCCCAGGTGGGCCGCTGTCTGTCTCCTCTCTCTGACAATGATAATTTATTTGTTTATCTGTTTTTTTCCAATAGACATTTTGGACCAGTATGTACTGGTTGGGACTGACCTCCGGCCTGTGTGGTGTATGTTACCAGGCAGGAAAATCAAGGTCCCTCTCCTTAGGGTGGTGGGTTGAGTTGGGTGGACCTGAATTGGGTGGGCCTTGACCGGTCTCACACTCCGGTAAAGTTGTTGGTGGTATATGCACCTTAAGTGGGTTGCGATCCGCCATTAAACCCAAATGAAGAAGAATAAGAAGAACATGAAGGTCCCTCGCACCATTGATTGTTACCAGTTCCCTGCCAGAATCAAGTTGTGTGTATGTTTTAGTCTCTGAGCATCCTATGCCATCTCTGTGAGTGGCTGCACATCAGGCTATACACCTCGATATTCTTCTAGACAAGGTTGGTCAAGAGCTCTGAGAGCAAGGCCAATCATTCTTGTTTTAAATTAGCTATTACACTTCCAGCTTGTCATTTATGAATTGGTACCACAATCCCAGGGCACTTCCCCTGGCCGTGTCAGTGTGACTTGGTTCTGGTTCCCAACAGCCTTATGCCTAAAGTTGTATCTGTTTCATACTGGATGCTAGCATTGCGGCTATTTTCCTTTTTTGCCCAGCAAAGGGTTGTACAGTAATAGTGTGCCCACTTCCCACCTACTCGACTATGGTGACACCTAGGCACTGTTCCAAGAGTTGATAGACATCAGCACTGCAGCGACCTGGGCATGTTTTGTGAGGTTCTACTGCCTGTATGTCCCAGCTCCCAGGCTAACACATAGTGTGATAAATAGGTAACCTGAGGTAAAACAGTTCCTGTCAGTTTGATAAGTCCTGAAACTATTTCAGAATAAAATCTAAGAGACCAAAATGGTTTTGTACTTTGTGAAAGAACATGATGATTTATTGTATGAAAGGCTGCACGTAAAGATAATCCAATAGCACAGGGGTTCCCAAACCTCTTCTCAGGCCTCCCCATACAGGCCATGTTTTTGTTTTAACCCAGAAGTTTCACACCTGATTAAGTCAAAGGCATAATGTGTAGTTGACTAGTTGAATCAGGTGTGCTAGTTTATGGTTAAAACAAAAATTGGCATGTCTGGGGAGACCCAAGGAGAGGTTTGGGAACCACAGTGGTACCAGCATAGCTGTCTCTGTATATTTTGCACACTCCACCTCCCGTAGTCCCGGTCACTATGCCACTTAACATAGAGTTATTCACGCACAGCCACTTTGTACCTCTACAATTGTACCCATCTACCTCAGCCCCTACTCTTCATTTTTTTTCTTCTTATAACGGTCTGTATTGTACAGCGCCAAGCAACTGTATTCACCAACCATCTACCTCCTTGTATCGACATCTGTTGCACTACTTGTACAAATGCCTTATTGTTCACACTGTATTATTTATCATACATTCACTGTTTTATTCTCTGTTTTTACTATTTATTGTGCACTCCTTGTCTTGTAATTTTTATGTGTAACTTCTTGTTGTCTGTACCTCGACGCTTTTATCTTGACCAGGTCACCATCTCAAATGAGAAAATGTTCTCAACGTGCCCACCTGGTTAAATAAAGTTTAAATAAAATAAAAAATAAAAAATAAAAAGTTCTTAATCCTTGTCCTGGGGACACACAGCCATCTCACAGTTTTGTTGTAGCCCTAAACTAGCTCATCTGATTTCAACTGCCAAGAGCTCGGTGAGTAGTTGACAAGTGTATTCAGGTGTGCTAGCTCTAGAATACATCTAATACATGGAATGGTTGTGGGTCCCCAAGGATTAAGAACCATGGCGGAATAGCACATCAGTTGGATTCTGATGTTTATATTACATTGTACGCCAAATTGGCATAGAATTGGCTGGAAATGTGTGTATTTTACATAATATTGACACTACCTCCTAACTGTTCATTATAATTGAAAATGCATTTGGTGATAGGGTGAAGAGAACAGGCAGGAAGATAAAATATGGTTTTATACTTAGACAGAGCGAGAGAAAGTGGGGCATGGAATTAGTATTCGTGTTAGGACAAATACAAATGATCGCAAAAAAGTCGTGGCTATAACATATGGAGTGATTGATTCGCTTACATGTGGCCCAAACATAGAAATAAAATGGGCCCAGTCAACACAGAGCATAGGTACCTGATGGATGACAGCAGCGTCTTAGGCGAGGAACGCACCTTACGTATTGTTACACTTCCCGGATGTGAGCATGCGCATTTCAATTCACACTGGGAGCTGTTCACAGCATAGCAAGCTAAGCTAGAGCCAGGCTTTTAGGTAAGCACGACGTACCCCTGGAAGTAGGCTTATAGAGCGTACTTCAAAATGATGAAAATTCTACCGAAACTACTTTTGCTAGTATTACTAGCTTTCCCGGCAACAATCTTCTTGAAAGGTGAGTCTGTTAAACTGGACGTAGGCTAACGAACCAGCTTAAGGCGATTCATTTTAGCCGATGACTAACCTTAGCTACCTATAGGTACATAGAGCTAGCTAGCTAATGTTAGCTTTATGGAAGGCCAATCCATGCGCATTTTTCCATGTGCAATATTATTTTCTTCTCGCAGCACATTTAAACAAGCTTCTTTCCGCGCGAAATCAACATTTTGACCCTTGCTAAACGTTTTAGTAGTTTTGAATCACAAATGTATTTAATAAAGCTTCTTGCCAAAAGTGCTAATTCGGTAGACTGACGTGTCCTTAATACCAGCCAGCTAACGTTACCTATCTCCAGTAGCTAAATGATCTAGGTACCTACTCTGTTTTTATGAAGGTGTAAACATCTGCACCGCATTACCAACCATTGCTGCTACAGTCACTTTGTATTTTTTAATGTAACATTACATTTACTACTGTAGGCAGGTAGCGAGTTTGATATCGATGCATGTAGGTTTTATCCCGTAATCTGTTCACCACAAATCACTGGTGACAACCGTGCAAATGTCTGGAATTTTGACAGTCAATCAAATCTGGTAAGTGTATCCGTGTGTTATAGCAAGGCTAAGGCCAGACATGTTGTTCTGATGTTGATTTTGCTGTTTATTTGTAGTTAAATTGATATATAGAACATTCATTCGATCACTAATTTGATGGTAATTGTTATACCGGCTGGGGCCTGTCCATTTAAATAATATGTAGCTAATGTTCATTATTCTTGATGAATATTTTTGCTAGCTATGTTTGTACTACATAACTTTATTGGAGAAGGATTACTCTGCTATCCAATATATAAGGTTTATAACATAGCAGTAGCCATTTTACGGTGATTTAAATGGCTCTTGTTGCCATGAGCAGCTGTGGTTGTTATGAGGAAAGGGATTGGTATAACATGACTAGTTCAGTTGGCTACTAAAGGAAAGTTGACCACCTGGTATTTTATAACATTAGATTTTGTGATTTTTTATATATATATGATTTTCTCACATTCGATTCAGGTCAGTTTGTAGCAGCACAGGATGCTACTGAGGATGAGGAAGCAGCTGATGAAGACGTGGTTGATGATGTTGACGTGAATGCAGAGGACGAAGATGATGAGGCCGAAGTTGAAGATGATGAAATTGCAGATTTGGTAAGAGATGAGGCAACTTTTGGCACTGAACTGTTTTTCTGACATACAATGGCATTGTGTAATAAAACAAGGATTTAATGTCTTCTTTGTATTTCTTTCTAATAGACTGAAGAGAAAGAGGAAGATGAGGAGGAAATTGTTGGGGGAGAAGCGAAAGCCTCCCCCAATGCTGACACAACCATCCTCTTCGTCAAGGGAGATGGTAGGGGTACGAGCACAGAATAGAGCTCGTCTCAACATCTCTGCATGTTGGAATGTGCTATTTGTTAATGCCATTATGATCATCTTCAACTGTTTTCACTTCAGGTTTACTGGGACTTTTGTGTTCAGGGGGACTGGATTTGCTGAGTTATTTAGACTAATTTGATGTAATTCTGCTGCAATAATTTTACTGCTGCGGCATGACAAAATATTGAATATAAAAATTAAAACAATATTCCTGCACAAATGCTAGGGTTGGACAATGTAATGGTAGTGGTCTACATTGTTTCCATGATGCATGCCCATTGACAAAATGTGTGGAACACAACTCATTGTCTTCTTTGCAACTTCTTTTCAAATGGCAAGATGAGCACTGCATAGTGTAGGAAATGATTGTCCAATCTACATTGCTTACTCTGATTTAAAAAATACATATTCACTGTGCTAAATTCTACACAGTGCACTTTTGTACATATTTAATATTTTGTTGCCAATATATAATTGTTAAAATTAATAGATATACTGTTTGTGACTTGTAACAAGTTTACAATGTACACAGTTATTTGCATTGTTTAAACAGAAAAAAAACGGCCTACATTTTATTTTTCATTTGCAAACAAAATTATTAGTGATTAGATATTCAGCTTGTTTGTTCAACGCAAGTTAAAACTTTCAAGTTCTGAGTTGCAGGGGTACACAATGTGTTTTGACAAGCAGTAATTGCAGAAGAAAAAACATTTTAACTACTTAGGGAGCACCATACCGGCGCCGGTAGTCTGGTTCACTATATCACTGGTTCACAAGTCCAAACAATCACAGTTCACAAGTCCTATTTTTTAGGTTATATATACATGTTATATATCTACAGAAAGCTTAGACACTCAGGAATGTAGCACATGTCACCATTCTACAGTAGCTATAACAAAAATAATAATTTCCCCTCATAATGTAAGCTACGTGCCTTGTACACATGTGCCTTAAATTAAATGGAATGTCAAACTAGAAACAAGGCTAACACCATCATTTATTGGGTTATATATACATGTGTTATGTCCTTAAAGCTTAGAATCTTGGGATTCTAGCAAATATCTCGGTTTTAGTGCAGCTATAAAATTCACAACGTTACGACTACTTAATGTCAGCTACGCGTCTTGAAAAAAAAGTTTTTGTTTTCACTTCATAATAAATACATTAAGGAATAAAATCAAAGCTCACAAATGCAATATTTAAGTTTTAAATACATGTCTCATATGTCCTTAAAGCATAGAATGTTGGTGTTCTAGCAAATATCTCGGTTTTAAAATAGCTATGAAAACGAGAACTATTAGTCATAATGTGACGTAAACAGCCAGTACCAAAAGCTGTTAGCTTGTTTACTCAACTAGCCGTTTTTGTACTTAAACGTAAATCGATTGGCAAAAGGAAAACACGGCTAGCACCCTTATTTTTTAGGATATATATAAAAGTATTGTATGTTCTTAAAGCTTAGAATCTTGGGATTCTAGCAAATATCTCGGTTTTAGTGTAGCTATAAAATTCACAACGTTAGAGTACTTAATGTCAGGTACGCGTCTTGAAAACAATTACATTTTACTTAGGAAATACAGGTTAGCAGACGTCACTTAAGTTAAGCTTTTAGTACAAAATATTTTACTTACGGTCATAAAATC
>JACXGM010009616.1:0-10428 GCA_016801145.1 Umbra pygmaea | reverse complement strand
CTAAAAATAGCATTTTCTTCCCGGACTTTTAAATCTACTCATAAATAAATGAAAAAACTAGTGTATTTTCCCTGCACTTCTGAACAAAAGACAGATGTGAAAAGTGTCCAAAAGCTTAGCAATTTCGACATACGTCATCCCTATGAAACAGATCTTAAAAATGTGCAAGATTAACAATTTTAACCGAAGACTGACAGATAATTTAGCAAAGAAATGTTTTGTTCGTCTCAGGGCCCGGATGTACACGTCATCACGGTGCATTTTTTTCTAAACATATAGTTTCACAAACAAAGCCATAGCTCATTGGCTGTTTACTCAATCACTACAAAATGTTAGACTAATGTGGCCAGCCCCTTAACAACATGATTTGAATTGGATCCAGTATCCTATCTTAATACAAAGCATTGTAGGGTTCTTTCAAAGAGGATGTAGAAAAATAAAAACAGAAAATAATTATGCATTTTCTTTATTTCATCTTGTGCCATATTCACTGTGTATATTTGTTTGAAATGAATTTTACATTTCCAAAAATTTCAAAGTCTTTAAAAAAATATCAACCATATGTTTGTACTTGCCTCAGGTCCAGTGTAACAAGAGTTTAACTTTGGGTATGTTTTTTTAGGCAGAATTTGACAATTAGGGGGCGAGGCTTAAGAGGTTAATGGCATTTTAAAGAAACTCAGGATTTCTATAATGAAATGTTTTCAATAGGTGGAAATTATATTTTTGCAGGTGTAGGAAACATTTAATCTTCAGTTTCAAATAGAATGTTATTTTCAAGTCATCTGCACTCATACCACTATGGTTTTGTTCACTGCAACACATTTTCTGGACAGAAGAAAATGTTCTACATTATTATTTTTGTGCATGTATAGCCACCACACTGAAGTGTGCTGAGTGACTTGAATAAAGTAGAATGCACCAGTTCCCCCTTATCCCTCATGCTTTGCTGTTGCTCCTGCTCCTGACGTTTGCCTATAGACTTCCCAGCCAATGACATCGTCAAGTTCCTGATGGGCTTCACCAACAAGGGCACCGACAACTTTGTAGTGGAATCGCTGGACGCATCCTTCCGCTACCCCCAAGACTTCCAATTTTACATCCAGAACTTCACAGCTCTGCAGTTGGGCATAGTGGTTCCCCCTGGCCGCCAGGCCACCTTTGAGTACTCCTTCATCCCCGCAGAGCCCATGGGCGGACGCCCCTTCGGCCTGGTCATCAACCTCAACTACAAAGACAGCAATGTAAGGGTGCTTCAATCTCAACATCATTCACTCATATGACAATTTTTACAGATGGTGGCATCCAGAACGGCTATGGGACTCACTTCTAAATATCTTGGCAAATTGTGTTGATGGTTCAGATGAGGGGAAATGCTTTTTTCTTTCTGACACTTGATGTCTGTTTTAGGGCAATGTGTTCCAGGATGCTGTGTTCAACCAGACAGTGACCATCACTGAGCGAGAGGATGGGTTAGACGGAGAGACGTGAGTAAGGCTAGGGTGGTAGTGCAGTGTTGGGCCACATTCATCTCTAAGGTCTAGGCAACATTCCTAAGTTCCATTGTGCATTTTGGAGGTCTCAGCAGTTTAAGGTCTAAACTGCTGGCAACAAAAGTGAGTACACCCCTAAATGAAAATGCCCAAATTGGGGCCAATTAGCCATTTTCTGTTGCTGGCGTCATTTGACTCGTTAGTGTTACAAGGTCTCATGTATGAATGGGGAGCAGATCTGTTCATTTTGGTGTTCTCGCTCTCACACTCCCTCATACTGGTCACTGGAAGTTCAACATGGCACCTTATTGCAAAGAACTCTGAGGATCAGAAAAAAAAGAATTGTTTCTTTACATAGATGGTCTAGGCTATAAGAAGATTAAGATCCTTAAACTGAGGTGCAGCACGGTGACCATACAGCGGTTTAACAGGACAGGTTCCACTTAGAACAGTTAGTTCCACTTAGAACAGTCCTCGCCATGGTCAACCAAAGACTTTGAGTGCACGTGCTCAGCGTCATATCCGAGGGTTTTCTTTTGGAAATAGATGAATGAGTGCTTCCACTATTGCTGCAGAGGTTAGCCTGTCAGTGCTCAGACCATAAGCTGCACACTGCATGAAATTGGTCTGCATGGCTGTCATCCCAGAAGAAAGCGTCTTTCTTTATTTTTAATTTTTTTTTTTTTTAAAGATGATGCACAAGAAAGCCTGCAAACAGTTTGCTGAAGACAAGCTGACTAAGGACATGGATAACTAGAACCATGTCCTGTGGTCTGATGAGACCAAGATACATTTATTTGGTTCAGATTATTTCAAGTGTGTGTGTGTGTGTGTGGCGGCAACCAGGTGTGGAGTCAAGTGTCTTGCCTACAGTCAAGCATGGTGGTGGGAGTGTCATGGTCTGGGCCTGCATGAGTTCTGTCTGTATTGGGAGCTACGGTTCATTGAGGGAACCATGAATGCAAACATGTACTGTGACATACTGAAGCAGAGCATGATCCCCTCCTTTCAGAGTCTGGACTGCAGGGCAGTATTCCAACATGCTAACAACCCCAAACACACCTACAAGATGACTTGATGCCTACAAGATGCCTTGTTAAAGAAGCTGAGGGTAAAGGTGATGGACTGGCCAAGCATGTCTCCAGACCTAAACCCTATTGAGCATCTGTGGGGCATCCTCAAAAGGAAGGTGGGGGGAACGCAAGGTCTCTAACATCACCAGCTCAGTGATGTCATCATGGAGGGGTGGAAGAGGACTCCAGTGGCAACCTGTGAAGCTCTGGTGAACTCCATGCCCAAGAGGGTTAAGGCAGTTCTGGAAAATATTGGCCACACAATCTTGGTCCCAATTTGGACATTTTCACTAAGGGGTGTACTCACTTTTGCCAGCGGTTTAGACCTTAATGGATGTGTGAGTTATTTTGAGGGGACAGCAAATTTACACTGTTATACAAGCTGTACACTCACTACTTTACATTGTAGCAAAGTGTAATTTTTTCACTGTCACATGAAAAGTTATAATCATATATTTACAAAAATGTGAGTGGTGTACGCACTTGAGACTGTATATGAGAAATGTGTTATGCTGTTTACAGGAAAATGTGTAATTTCATAATAATAACAACAACAACAACAAGTTTATTTAATATAGCACCTTTTACAGACAGTCACAAAGTGCTTTACATTAAGAACATGACAACAATACAGTGAGCTTTGTTAAAAAAATAATTAAAAGGACTAAAACAATTGGCTATAAAATCAAAACTAAAACAGTAATTTACAAAAATGAGACAAAAGCCTATTTAAACAAGTGAGTCTTCAGATCATTTTTAAAAGCATCAACAGAGACTGCAGAACGCAAAGCAGTCGGAAGGGCGTTCCACAGGTTTGGAGCCTCCGCTTCAAAAGAGTGGTAACCTTACAACATTCTGGCTGTCATGGTGGGCCTGTGCACAGTTAATTAGGCCATATGTTAATTTAAACACTTCTCAACATAAGTCATTCTGGAACAAGGGCATAGAGAATTTAGAGGATTAAGGTGCAGGAAGTTATTTCTCAAGTTCCACATTGGACTATAACAGACTTGCATCACAATATTTAAGACATTTTAAAGTGTTTGTGGCCCATTCATATTTTTGGATACCCTGGAGATCTTCAATGAAACTCTCATGTACATAATATTTTACATTTAATAGTTGTATTGATATTTCATCATAGATACAGGTGCTTAGCAACATAGTTGTGGAGTAACAGTGTTCTTCATGTTCAGGATCTTCATGTACGTGTTCCTGTCTGGTCTGGGCCTACTGGTGGTGGTTGGCCTTCACCAGCTACTCGAGTCCAGAAAGGTAATGCTACGATGCATTTATTATTTAGTATGTAACTTGTTCATGGGTTTACTGCTTTCTTGTTATTATTGTATGAAGACCCAAAGAGAATAATTTGTATTACTCATTTCATTAACAAAGAACCTAGAATATTTCCTAATAACATATCCAGTGCTGAGGTGATGTTATGTGCACGCCAGGGAGAAGTGGATTAGGAGATTTCCCTTCATTTTAAACAGTGGGATTCTCTCAGTACAGATAGTTGTCATTGTTTGAGGTTTTTCTTTCAGCATGAGTACATTGAGTGTCAGAACAGGATTCAGCGTAGTACAGCCATGTTTCTGAGGAACATGGAGGTAGACATGGAAAGAGCGGCTTGCAGTTCCACTTCAATTTCAGGAAACTAGACTATTGACATTTCATGGCTTACGAAGAAGACTAGGGGAACAATGTCATAGGTCAAGTGTTTCAGGTTTAGGTTTTGGGGATTGTTCTTCTGTTGAACTTGACATGTATCTAATCCTGACTAGAAGCCTTTACATTTTTGATGGGAAACTGCTTACAAGTTAGGGTTCAACGAGATTAGTTAAGTTTCTGTAGAATTTCAGTTTTGTATCCTTGGTTTGTCACATCCTCTGTGTGCCCTGTGCAGAGACGGCGGCCTGTTGCCAAGGTGGAGATGGGTACAGCGAGCCACAACGATGTGGACATGAGCTGGATTCCTCAGGAGACACTCAACCAGATCAGTAAGTCCACACCACTCATTCACAGGGACCATCGCTGTTTAATGCCATGGGACATTATGTCACATTGGATCTATTATGGCAGCCATACACCACAGAGCTACCTGCACATTCAACAGCCTGAATGATGAACTGTAATGTGAAATAAGTGTATAGTATCTTCGATTGAGAATTTAAATATGACAAATTAGTTTTGAAGCTGTACTTAAATTACTAAATGTGTTTAGAACAGAAGTGAATGTACATCCTATTTGCTGTTACCTGTGCTTGGCTGCTCTCCAATGCCTTTATCATTCGCTGATTACTGCTTTAAAATTGCACCTTTTCTATATTACTTTTGTCCACTGTCTGGGCTTTTCTAGAAGTCTCTTGGTTGCCTTCTGTTTCAAAACGGTGTTCCCTGCATGGGTCATTCACTCCTCTCTCCCCTCTCTTTTTCTTGCATCTTCAGTGCAGAGCCGACGAGGTGAGGCCTCTCTTTCTCTTAAGAGTGAGTGGTGCTGAGTTAAAACAGTTAGGCAGCATGCTAAGTTCGCTGTAGTTTCAGTCCTGCTGAGAGGGTCTGGTAGATCCATCACTGTAGATATGCCATTTCAGTTATTAGTTTGTTATATATGGTCACATTTGTAATGATTTAGGGAATATAAACTGCTTTATCTCATTTTAATGTTACTGACCTCCAAGATGCAGTTGGGCTCAGTCTAAAATCATTACCTTTATGAGAAAATGTTCTCAATCTGATCGTAAAAGGCTGGTCTATCTATACCCCCCTTCTTTAAACCCATTCCTAAAGTTCTCCTCTCAATTCTCCAGACAAGGCCTCCCCTCGAAGATCTCCTCGCAAGCGGACACAAAAGCGCTCGGCTGGTTCTGACGAGTGATGGGGCTTCCGTCCAGTTTTAGTCGCGCTTGGCACCTGATACGGCCATCGCGCCCCGTGCCAACCTTGGAATGGGACACTCGACTGCTTTCTCTCCCCAACAGAAACAAGTGCCATCCTCTTGACTCCAGGCTGGTTACTTTCTACCACGAGACAATTTAAACAAACAGTCCCATTGCTTCTTTTTTTCCTGTCGAGGCGTTATGACCTCAGCGGTGTTGTGATGATACGGTAAATGCATTTTGAATCGTTTTTTTTGAGGATGTGGATGGTGTCTGAAGGTAATGGTTTAAACAGGACAGGAGTGTGTTGATATTAGAGGTGGGGAAATGATAGTGCCAGATGATACGTTTCAGGGTTTTTGTTTTTAGCTTACATATTGACCAAGACTACCATTTTTACTTTTGATCTGTGAGGCAGCATTGTTATCATTATTGGTTGATTACACATCACTGTCCTTTAGTGTTTGTGTTTTTTGCACAAGTTAATATCTGCTAATTTCGTGTGTCTTGTCACTGTCTTGCTAGTTGGCACAGAGCTTGCCCGGGTTAACATTTTTTAGATGCACTGCAATGTTTGTTTTTCTTTGCCCAAGCAGATGATTTTTGTGTACACAAGTGTGGCATTTTCTTGTGCCTGCAGGGTTTTCCATTGTCACATCAACTCACAAATGCTTCGACACACTCATGACAAATGTCATGTTTGAATTTTTAAAGGACTGAAAAAGTCTAAAAAGCATGCAGTTCAAATGAATTTTACAAGATACGCCTAATTAAAGGGCAAACATTTTATGTGGGAGATTTCATTTTACATGAATCAATCCAATGTGTTTCATATAAGTAGGCTTCGGTCCTTTCTTTTGTGAACTCCAACTTTCCGATTCGTTAGTGGGAATTTGTGCCGTGTTCTAAAACTTGCACACATGCTGGCTCCGCCTTAAGTAGCTTCACCACCTCTAATCATCACCCCTTGAGTTTTGAGATGGCAGAGGGCTCAGTTCAGACACATGATGGTGCCAGAGGGAGGAGCTAGAATGCATCTGTGAAGAGGACATGGTTAGTGGTTTCCTTTGCCCTTAATGTGCCTGTTTTTTACTCTTTGTTTATAATTTACTGTAAATTACCATTCATCATTTTCACAGGCTCAGTTTTCATCAAATACAATAATGTTTTCTGGATTTGATTTTTTAGAACTTTTGTAAAACTGCAGTCTGAATAAAGCGCTGATGTGTATATACTAGGGAATACTGATAAGTGAACTGTAGAACTAATTTATTCCTGGCTGATGGGTTTTATACGGTTTCACTTGTCTGGGATTATAGTGCTTTATTTTTAGAGGCACAATGCATTTTGCATTTACTGCTGTACCACAAGCCTCCCATTCCAAGGAACATCTGGAAGGGCCTACCTTGGTTAGGCACTGATTTGCTAATGCTAATCAATGATCAATTCACCTTCAAATGTATGAAAACGAATCATTGCCACTAAATCAACCCCCTAAGATAATAATTTGCTGTTTTCGTTCTATTGTTTGAGTCATGACATCTTGCACTGAGCTTTTATACGTCTGTTTTAGAGAGGATGGATCCCATAGGGTTTTCCTCTGTATGAACTTGCAATGAAAACGTTGTATCAAACTTGAACATTGTAATTTTTTTACTCTGCTGAGTATGAAAGAAATGTGTTCATTTTGGAGACTGGTGCATCTTGATGTAGAAAACAGAAAATTAAAGTGGGAGGATATGAGTTGTTTGTTTGTTTCTTTGTTTATGTTGGTCTTAATTCTCTAACATTTGGAGAATTTGTTTAGTATTGCGTTATTGTAGATCTTAATAGATAATGACAAGATTAATATAAACCAAATGTATTATTTATGCAAAGTACACAACCAAACTGACCTGAAGTCAAGCATCATGTTTGCTGGTTGTTTAAGGATCGAGCACATGCTAACTTCAAGCACGTTTCGCATCTCACCGCTCATTCAGTGTATCTCGGAATCAGAAACTTTGGGTTATCTATGTCCTTTGATACTTCTTGGATTTGCTTGCCATGTTCAATATGTGGTAGGGCTACTTTTTACCTCAATTAGAACTTTAGGTTAATTGGGTGTAAGTACAGTCGTGGCCAAAAGTTTTGAGAATACCACAAGTATTGGTCTCCACAAAGTGTACTGCTTCAGTGTTCTTAGCTCTTTACAGTAGTTACTGCTATGGTATATTGAAGTATAATTACAAGCATTCAAAGTGTCAAGGCTTTTATTGACAAATACATGAAGTTTATGCAAACAGTCAATATTTTAAATTTTGATATTTTGTTCCCCGAGCCACTTAGATATCACTTTTGCCTTATGGCGAAATGCTGGAAAAGGCATTGGTCATCACCAAACTGTTCTTGGGTGGTTGGGAGAAGTTGCTCTTGGATGATGTGTTGGTACCATTATTTATTTGTGGCTGTGTCCTTAGGCAAGATTGTGAGTGAGCCCACTACCTTGGCTGAGAAGCAACCCCACGCATGAATGGTGTCAGGATGCTTTACTTTTGGCATGGCACAGGACTGATGTTAGTGCTCACCTTGTCTTATCCGGACATGGTGTTTTCCGGATGGTCCAAATAATCGGAAAGGCGTTTCATCAGATAAAAATGACGTCCTCAGCAGTGGCTTCTTTTCTGCCCTTCTTGACACCAGCCCTTCTCCAAAAGTCTTTGCATCACTGTGCATTCAGATGCACTCACACCTCCCTGTTTCCATTCCTGAGCAAGCTTTGCACTGGTGGTGCCCAGATCCCGCAGCAGAATCAATTTTAAGAGACGATCCCGGCGTTTGCTGGACTTTCTTGGGTGCCCTGACGCCTTCTTCGCAACAATTGAACCTCTCTCCTTGAAGTTATTGATGATCCAATAAATGGTTGATTTAAGTGCAATCTTACTAGCAGCAATATCCTTCCCCTTTTTGTGAAAAGCAATGATGATGGCACGTGTTTCCTTGTAGGTAACCTGGTTGATGGAGGAAGAACAATGAATTCAAGCACCACCCTGCTTTTAAAGCTTTAAGTCTGTTATCCTAACTCAATCAGCATGACAGTGATCTCCAGCCTTGTCCTTGTCAACACTCACCTATGTTAACGATATAATCACTGATATGGCAGCTGATCCTTTTGTAGCAGAGCTGAAATGCGATGGAAATCTTTTTTGGGATTAAACTTCATTTTCATGGTAAAAATGAATTGCAATGTCCATCTGATCACTCTTCGTGACATTCTGGAGTATCTGCAAATTGCCATTATCAACACTGAGGCAGCAGTTTAGAATTAGTATGTGTGAATTCTCAAATCCTTTGACTAAGAAATTTGCACACAGTGTAGGAGTATTTAGACCAAAATAAATTGGACAACTGGCTGCTCAGCTGTGGGCTTTAAATCCAATGTGCTAGAGTACAAAGCCTAAACATAACTTGTGTTACTGTTCAAATACTTAAGGAGTTTTCTGGTTTTCATTTGATAGGTGTGTGTGTGGGTAAAATGAACATTTGTTTTATTCCATATACTGCTTAAATGTGAAAATATTGTCATTCAGAGAATTTATTTGAAGGAAATGTAAACTGGTTAAACTAACAACAAAGATCCAGTTTTGTCAGACCTTGAATAATGCAAGGAAAATAATACGAATGTGTTAACTTCAGATGTGTTTGGTGGAATAATAATTGTATTGTATAATTATAATTGACTCTCAACCACCAGTCTTTCACAGTGATGTTTGTTGACTTCATGCCTCTCCTTGGGCAAAGATTCAACCAGCTCAGCTTTGGTTGATGGCTTGTGACAATCTTCCTCTTGATCACTTTCCAGAGGTTTTCAATGGAGTTCAGGTCTGGAGATTGGGCTGGCCATGATAGGACCCTGATCTAGTGGTCCTCCATCCACACCTTGATTGACCTGACTGTGTGGGATGGAGCCATAGAAATAGAATAAATATAGAACGGCCATTCAAATCAATGTAGCAGAATAGTCAGAGCGACAGCCATTTTTATGTGTACCATTCCATTGCAAAGATCTAGCGGCCTACTTCTGCAGTAAACCGATTTGCGGCAAGTCACGGACTCACTAGTGGCTTGCCTTATTGGTGAAGAGGAAGTGGAGTTTAATTGAATTTAATTTAATTGCTTCATAATTATATTGGTAAGTCATCAAAATATATTCAACAAATGCTAATATTACAATACTCTCTAACTGAAACTCTCAACCAGGAGTGCGACACACTTAACACTGATGCGTGTTGTCACAGTGACAACAATCGCCATATTGTGGTGTACTAATCGAATGACCATGCCAAACAGTTAAATGGCCTTTCTATTCATTCTATTTCTATAGATGGAACAATCTCCTGCTATAAAACTAACTTCAGAGTTGGGGAACATGTTCAGAGCAGAAGGACAACCTTTTTTTGATTTATGCGTCTTTCACAAAAACAAATCTGCCCAATTCCCTTCTTGGTGAGGTACCCCCAGATCATCACTGAGACTCCACTAAATTTCACAGTGGGTGAGAGACTGGCTTGTAGGTCTCTTCAGGTGTCCGTCTAACCATTAGATGAGCAGGTGTTGGTCAAAGCTGAAAATCTGACTTACTCCTCTTTAGTCCAATCCTCTTGGTCTTTTGCAAACCTCAGCCTGGCTCTTCTTTGCTTCTCATTGATGAAGGGCTTTTTTCTAGCTTTTCACGATTTCAGCCCTGCCCCTAGGAGCCTGTTTCAAACCATCCTCACCATGCGCTTCACCCCAACTGCCGTTTGCCATTCTGTTTGTAGGTCACTTGATGTGATCCTACAGTTGTTGAGTGTCATTCCATTCTGTTTGTAGGTCACTTGATGTGATCCTACAGTTGTTGAGTGTCATTCCATTCTGTTTGTAGGTCACTTGATGTGATCCTACAGTTGTTCAGTGTCATTCCATTCTGTTTGTAGGTCACTTGATGTGATCCTACAGTTGTTG